>JAIEZT010001336.1:0-37281 GCA_019594935.1 Periophthalmus modestus
GTTTTTTAATCTCAGACGTCAGTGATTGTGGGGACGTGTTACTCTGATATTTCAGAGTTTGTCTCGACCTTTGAGCCGAGGCCCAGAGTCGATCCAACGACTCGATTCTGTCCCAAACACAGAGTCGTTTTTACAGCAGCTGAAACACGTCACAGGCTCCTCCTGTTTTCAGTCCGACTTCGATACCACGGCTCTACGGATCTGTCGATACCGATGTGAACCGATACCAGAGCAGTTCCTTTAAAAAAAAAGTTACATTTCTTTCTCTTTCTTTCCTTCGTCGTTTCCAGACACTTTTCATTTTAACACATTAAGATTTTTTAAACTTGACTCAACTGGAAAATATAACAAACTGTTGCCTGATCCTTTTTAGGAGCAATAGAAGTACTGCGTTCTGTTACTATAGAAGTACTGCGTTCTGTTACTATAGAAGTACTGCGTTCTGTTACTATAGAAGTACTGCGTTCTGTTACTATAGAAGTACTGCGTTCTGTTACTATAGAAGTACTGCGTTCTGTTACTATAAAAGAAGTACTGCAAAAGTTCTGTTACTATAGAAGTACTACTGCGTAAAAGTACTATAAAGTACTGTTTTCTGTTACTATTTAGAAGTACTGCGTCTGTTACTATAGATTTGGGCTGCGTTCTGTTACTATAGAAGTACTGCGTTCTGTTACTATAGAAGTACTGCGTTCTGTTACTATAGAAGTACTGCCTTTTCAGCTGCTTACTATAGAAGTACTGCTTTTCTGTTCACTATAGAAGTACTGTGGTTCTGTTACTACAGAATACTGCGTTCTGTTAAAGTATAAAAGTATACTGCATTGTACTTACTATAAAAGTACTGCTCCACTCAAGTAAAAATAAGAAAAATGTACCATATGTAAAACATCTGAGACTGAACAAAAACGTATTAAAGTACATGTAAAAAAATAAATAAAAATACAGTTTTCTCACAGATTTTGAGTCTTTTGATAAAGATTTGGGCTGAATTTTGTTCGACAGAAACAAATGCATCAGTTGTTTGTTCTGTTTTTATTTGTATATTTTTGTTCAGATTCTGAATGTGATAAAAAAATAAACCTCGGCCTTTTCAGCAGCTTCACACAAGAATCAAAATACTTTTGCGTTTTTCAGGCTGAGGGACTGTAGACCATTCAAAAATGATTGGCTGGAGGAAAAGACCAGATACTGCTCTCAAATTGTAGCTGACAGTAAAAAGTATCCACTGTAAAAATGTACTGATTGTAAAGTACAGATACCATTGCTCTCGGGTGTACTCAAGTAAAAGTAAGAAGTACACACTGTAAAATGCGTACTGATAAGTAAAGTACAGATACTGCTTGCTGGCGGGTGTACTCAGGTAAAAGTAGACCATTGTACACACGTCCTGATGTACTTAAGTAAAGTAGGTTTTGAGATCTGATTGACAAAAACGATACATCCATTGAAATCCTGCTAAAAATTGGCTGAAAAATACTTTCTCACCTATATTGTGGTTCACTTTTTGTGGTTTCGCTGCTTCATAGATTTATTTGGTCCAATTTCTCATGTTTTTTTTTTTACATCGTATGAAGCTGCATTGTGTTCTGCGTCCTGATTGGCTGAGGGACTGTAGACCATTGTCCATCAGTCTCCTCCGTGTCTCCTGTACAGTACAGAATGTGTCAGACAAATTTACATAAATGTTGGATCAGTGTGACTCTGAAGTGCTGTATGTTTGTGAGTTTTCTCCCCGACAAAACCCACAATGTCGATGAAACGTTCTGCACCGACAAAGGCACCGACGAAGGTTTGAACTTTGTGTTTGAGAGAAATGTGAGAAAATGTTAATGTGTGAGAAAAGTGTATAAAGTGTGTGGTGAGGGGTTTTACAGACGAGAAACAGAGAGAATAATGTAAAAAATAAAGCTGAGACTTCACAAATATTTGTAGAACATGGCCTCCACGATAAACCAGGACCACTGTACATCCAAAAATACTTTCTGAGATTTCTTCCTCTGACCTGTGACTTTTGTCCCGTCTTTAAACCTGTCTCACTCTCTGGAGGGTCAGACTCCGGGTCACTCTTTGCCTGGAATGTTCCACAGTGTGGCGTTACACTTGTCTCCATGGGGACGGGCCGATAAATCGATCAGGTCCAGAGTAAATATAAGATAAGTGAAATGCCATACTGTGGAACATTCCAGACCAGGCAACAACATCTCCACAGAGACGAGTGTGTGACCCCCACCAGGAGCTACAGACAGGAGACTGTCTGTCTCCTCTGTCCTCTCTCTCTCTCGTGTCTCTTGTGTCTCTCTCATGTCTGTCTCTCTCTCTGTCTGTCTCTCATGTCTCTGTCTGTCTCTCTCTCTCCGTCTGTCTGTCTCTCTCTCTTGTCCCTGTCTGTCTCTCTGTCTGTCTCTCCGTCTGTCTCTCTCTCTTGTCCCCGTCTCTCTCTCTTGTCCCTGTCTCTCTCTCCGTCTGTCTCTCTCTCTTGTCCCTGTCTCTCTCTCGTGTCTCTGTCTCTCTCTCGTGTCTCTGTCTCTCTCTCGTCTCTCTGTCTGTCTCTCTCTCTCTGTCTGTCTGTCTCTCTTGTCCCCATCTCTCTCTTGTCTCTCTCTCTCTTGTCCCTGTCTCTCTCTCTCTCTCCGTCTGTCTCTCTCATCATGTCTCTCTCTCTGTCTCTGTCTGTCTCTCTCTCTTGTCCCTGTCTCTCTCTCTCTCCGTCTCTCTCTCCGTCTGTCTGTCTCTCTCTCTTGTCCCTGTCTCTCTTGTCCCTGTCTCTCTCTCTTGTCCCCGTCTCTCTCTTGTCCCCGTCTCTCTCTCTTGTCCCCGTCTCTCTCTCATGTCCCTGTCTGTCTCTCTGTTTGTCTCTCTCTCCGTCTGTCTCTCTCTCTTGTCCCCGTCTCTCTCTCTTGTCCCTGTCTCTCATGTCCCTGTCTCTCTCTCCGTCTGTCTCTCTCTCTGTCTGTCTGTCTCTCTTGTCCCCGTCTCTTTCTCCGTCTGTCTGTCTCTCCGTCTGTCTGTCTCTCTTGTCCCCGTCTGTCTCTCATGTCTCCGTCTGTCTCTCTCTCGTGTCTGTCTGTCTCTCTCTCTTGTCCCTGTCTCTCTCTCCGTCTGTCTCTCTCTCCGTCTCTCTGTCTCTCTCATGTCTCTGTCTCTCTCTCTCTCTCTCTCTGTCTCTCTCTCTCTCTTGTCTGTTTACTCAAACTTCACTTCGTTGATTAGAAGCTGAGTCACAATAATGATTCTTTCATGAGGGATCCATATGTTTTTCATGCAGTAATGAATCATGATTTGTGTACGACCCCCTCCTCCTCCTCCTCCTCTACTCCTCCTCCTCCTCCCCTCTCCTCCTCCTCTCTCCCTCTCTCCCCCTCCTCTCCTCCTCCCCTCTCCTCCTCTTCCTCGTGTCTCATATTTCCCTCCGTAGGTGAAAGATGGACTAAAAATGCTCTTGATATCTGAGCGTTTGATGACGAGTTTTATGGCGGCTGCATTATTGATGAGGCTCAGACTGATGCATTAACTCATGAAACTTGTATAGAGCATTACACGAGGAAGAACACGGCCCCGAGAGCCCACGGCCCCGAGAGGAAGAACACGGCCCCGAGAGGAAGAACACGGCCCCGAGAGGAAGAACACGGCCCCGAGAGGAAGAACACGGCCCCGAGAGGAAGAACACGGCCCCGAGAGGAAGAACACGGCCCCGACATGTCGTATCGATTACGGCGAGAGTTACGGGGCCTCCTCTAAGATCCATATGGAAAGACATTAGGACGACGGCACTAAGAGTCACTTAAGAGTATTGACAAAGACCCTCCTCCGACCCTCCGACCCTCGACCCCTCCTCCTCCGACCCTCCGACCCTCCAACCCCCTCCTCCCACCCAACCCTCCGATTCTCCACCCCCTCCTCTGACCCTCCGACCCCCTCCTCGACCCCTCTGACCCCTCCTCCGACCCTCCCAACCCTCGACCCTCCACCCCCCTCACCTGACCCCCCCTCCGACCTCCTCCTCTTACCCCCTCCTCCGACCCTCTGACCCTCCGACCTCCAACCCCCTCCTCCGACCCTCCAACCCTCCGACCCTCCAACCCTCTCCTCTTACCCCCTCTCCGACCCCCTCCTCCGACCCTCTGACCCCTCCTCCGACCCTCCAACCCTCCTCCTCCAACCCTCCTCCACCCTGGTCCGCCCGGGTGGTGGCGGGTGGTGGTGCGTTTGTCGACATCATTTGGGGGAAATGTGAAGAACAGAATTTCCAACGTTCAAAGTTTGTTGACATAAATTTGACAAGCAGCAATTATCCAAAAAACCAGAGCAGCATCTGGAAAAACACGGAGCTGGAGTCAGAGAGGCTCTCGTTTCATTTTACATTTGTTTATTTATCCATCATTTACTGCAACATGAAAAACAAAGAAACATGCAAAGTTAAATGGATTTTAAAACATGTTTGATATTTTTGGAGGTAAAATGGAGGAAAAGAGCCAGGAGAGACATTCAGGGACGACTCGTGTGTCAAACCCTCGGACATTTTGGTTTATTTTTTACTCAAAAACTAAATTAGTCCAAAACATCTTATCAAATGATTCTGGTTAAATCAAAAAGTCCATTAGACAAACTCGAGTGAAACTCCAGTAAAACCGAGACTGAAGGATCCTGTGAGCGCCGCGCTCAAACAGGAAGTGATCATGTCCCACTTCCTGTTTCATCGACTCTGGCTCCAGTTCACTTTCTATGTAAAAACTCTCCCCTCTCTCTGTCCCTGCTGCTGTCAGACTCATTTTGGTCTTAAATGTTCGTATTAACCCTCTGTGGTTCTTTATTTTTTCTATTTTCTTTTTGAGGTTTCTTTTTGGGTTTTTTGTTTTTTTTGTTTTTTTGTTTTTTGCTATTTTGAGTTTATATTTAAATTTTTATTTATATTTAGTTATTTTAAGTTTTTTTTAATTTTTATTTTTTAGTTTTTTTGAGTTTATTTTAATATATTTAAATATTGTTATTTTGGGGTTTTGGGTTTTTTTTTTGTTTTTTTTTTGTTTTTTTGTGATTTGGAAGAGAATTTTTTTGTTATATATTTATGCAGAAAGGGGCGTTACCTTCAGCAGCCTGGCTCCTGATTGGCTCTTTGTTGCTGTGATACTCGTGGTCAGATTTCTGCTCCAGTTTAGCCGCTATAACGTGGAGCCTCGTCGAGCTTCGTTTGGCGCTGACGCTGTGGTGTGACGTCTCACTCACTTCTTCGTCGTCTGTTTCGGGCGTTTTGTTCCTCACAGTTGCTCATTCGGGTGGATGATTATTTGCTAATTACATCCTGTTGTTCCAGTAAATGTCGCAGATAAGAGCAGATATTGCACAAAATGTTACATTAAAATGAACCACAAAAATGTGACTGTTGTGTTTAATCTGCTCGTCTGTTTTTTGCAGCTGTTTGATGATTTATTAAAAGCTTCATCCTCCACACGTCACAACATTATCCACTTTATACATCCAGCCTCCACCTTCACCAAAGCTTTAGCTAAAGAGAAAAACTGCCATAATCCTTCTCTTCTCATCCACGTTTTCTCGTTCAGTCCTCTCCGTGGCTCCTCGGTCTGACAGACGTCGGCCTCCTGGACTCGGGGAGGAGTATTGAAGCTCACACTTTTGTGCTGGTGGTGCAGGTGAACAGTCTAATCCTTATCGACGAGTCTGGACAAAGACGAGTCGGGTCTGTGTGGACGGAGTCAGATTTACGGCTCTTGATTAGTCGGCTCTTTGTCTAAACACAATAGAACTTATTGAGCACAATCACGTCTGAGAAGCGGACGGGTCTTTCAAATAAACTCAGCTAATTATAAGTAACTGTTCTGCCTCCAAACTTTGATGTAAAAGAAACTGTGGGACTTTTATGGTTGCCAGATAAAAACACATTTGTATCGTTTATAATCATTAAACTCTTGTTGTTCTTGTTCGTGGACGTCCTTGTTTCCTCCTGTTCCTCATGCAGTTTGTGTATTTGCTCGAGTTTGTGCGGCGCTGATGGAGGATATTTTATTGTAATGATGCACAAGCTGCAAAGTCGCTCGGCTAAAGACGTGTGAAAACCTCCAGAATAAAAGTCACCTTCAGAATAAATCACTTCAAACTAAAAGTGAAAAATAAACAAGTGGATATAATCCGTCATAAATATGAAGCACTCGTCCCAAACACTGAAAACGTCTGATTTTAAATCCAAAACCAGCGTCTGCTCCTGGGAGGGCATCTGGAGGAAAGTCTGACATGAACAAACCAGAGAACACGGGTCAGAATCAGATGAACACGGGTCAAGATGTTCAAATACCAGGTCCAGACCAGGTCCAGACCAGGTCCAGACCAGGACCAGAGACCAGGACCAGACCAGGACCAGACCAGGACCAGGACCAGGACCACACCAGGACCAGGACCAGACCAGATCAGACTTCATGACGTTAGCGCTTCTATAATCCATGACTCAGCTCCTCGTGCTTCACAGATGAACGTCACTGTGGGTCGTTTTGCTCTGAATTCTGTTTAATGATGAACTGTCACATAAGTAAATGTGTTTTATATTAGTTTAAACTGAAGCAGTTTCATAAAATGGTTCCATTGACTTTCTGTCCAAAACTGCAGGAGTGATTCTGCTGCACGGCCGCTCATAATCTCAAACAACACGGGTCCAGGACACAGTTTTTCAAAGTATTACAAGTAAGTAAAGAGTTCAAAAAGAGCAAACCCCGAACCATTTACAGAGACTGAAGTACCATCTGAAAGTCTCCTAGAAGATGTGAATGCAGCAGAGAGCGATCCTCAACCATCACAGAAACAATGAGCTGATATACACTTCAGCAGATCCTAGAGATACTTGGATATAAGAGCCACAGGAGCCACGAGAAACAAGACCCACCATGGAAACAACGATTAGAGAAGATACCTCCAACGAGTAAAGCAAGTCCTGAGGAGTCAGCCTGCTGGGTATCTAACAGTAATCAGATACCAGCAGGAATCATAAGTCAAAGGAGGAGATACAGACACAGATGTTAAGAACCGAAAGCTCCTGACCTGCATGGAGGGACCACCCCAAATCCAGCTCCCTGAGACTGTACGAGCCGTAAGGAAGGAGGCCGAGGACTAGTGAGTGTGAGAGCCACAGTCCAGGATGAAACATCCAAGATCCACAAGTACATCCAGGACAAGGCCCCAACAGATGATCAGTGTCTCAGACAGTGGAGCAGAGGAAGAGGAGCTGGAGGAACCATCATGGAAGGACAAGCCCCTGCATGGGATGTACCACCAGAACATAATATATAAGAAAGAAATCCACCAATGTCTTGAGAAAGAGCTGGACTGAAGGACAGAGTTTCATCCTGGAGCACAGGAGCCTTGAGCACCAGAGCGATAGAGGCTCAGATCTACCACCAGACAAGACCCAAGACAAAGAGGCTCCTGAGACAAATCCAGCTCATAACTGCAGGTGTAAGATGCTGCAGGGAAAAAAAACATGGAGCCACATAACCAAGTGGAGCCATAGTGACAGAGACATCTGTGCAGAGAACGGACTGGAGACCCCCAGGTCAAGAAACACCTCCAAAGGTCGTGGAGAATGAGCCAAGATCCTGTGGGACTCAGATACAGACTGACAGATGGAGATGGACCAACCGGACATAGTGGAGGTGGATAAACTACAGAGCAAAGCCGTTGTGGTGGAACATCACAGAACCAAGAGAACATCAGGAAAAAGGAGCATGAGAAACTAGAGAAATACCCAGGGGCTCAAAGAAGAGCTGGAGAAGGTCTGGAAGGTGAAGGCCTCAGTGGTGCCCGTGGTCATCGGACTCGGGGCAGTGACCCCCAAACTGGAGGAGAGACTACAGCAGATCCCAGGAGAAACATCAGACATCTCAGTCCAGAAAAAGAACAGCAAAGATACTGAAGAACCATCAAGCTCCAGGCGTCTGGGAGAGGACCCGAGTGAGGAAAAAGAGGGGATAAAGAGAGACCACCCGGGGAGGGTGAGGAGCAGATTCATATACTATAAAACGACACATTTAAACTTTTTTATTTCTGTTCTTTTTTTTTATGCATTCTTTCCCAGAGACGCCTGGAGCATCATTAACCTGTGATTCATTGATTTTTTTATTACATTTTTAGTGACATTTTGGACACTTGGTGCAGGTGGGACCAGCTCAGCAGATTCAGTGAGTTTGGCCGAGAGCAGCAGCCACCGTGATCCCAGCTTCACTGTGGAAAGTTTCAGAGTTAACACTGAAAGTTTCAGGCCTCACACTGTGTCAGTTTCAGGTTCACACTGTGTCAGTTTCAGGGTCACACTGTGTCAGTTTCAGGGTCACACTCTCAGTTTCAGGGGGACGTGCTGGACTCTTTTCTTCGTCTGGTGTTTCGTCTCCTGCTGATGACTTTTGTTTCTCGTGTTTCTCCTAAAACGACTCGTGATTCAGAGTTTCACAAAACGTTAAGTCACAAATGTAAATGTGGCTCGTTCGTTTGACGAGGACGAGACTGAACATTTGAGACAAACTGAGGAGCTTTTGTTCAGCTCGTTTTCATTCAAAACCTGATTTTGTTTCTTTGAGAGTAATTACTCCAGAGCCACATTCTGCTTTTTCTGTGGCTAATGGCACAAAAACAAATGTGTATTTTTCAGATGAAACGGGAAAAGCTTCGCTCTCCTCGTCTCTGCTGCTTCATGATCATTTCTCCGTCTAATGAAAACGACTCAAACTGGATCAAACCTGATTTTTATTCAAGAGGCTCATTTTACGGGAAAAGATTCAACTTCACGACTGTGCACATTTTAAAAAGTGACATTTACTCTGTTTGAAACATGGAAATGTCTGAAGCAACAGGCCGTTTCTGTGTTTACACTGAAACTGAAGCAGCTGCAGTCAATCATTTATTTATAATAATAATAATTATTTTTTACTGAAAATATAAAGTGTGTACTGTTTACTTTTCCTTGAGTACATTTGAGAGCAGTATCCTGTATGCTGTACTTCACAGTCAGTACTTTTACTTATAGTAGTTTGGACACAGACTCAACACTTGGACTTGAATAATCACATTTTGAAACTTTTTTAAAGTGTAAAAGTACGAGTAAAAGTACGTGTAAAAGTATGTGTGAAAGTATATGTAAAAGTATGAGTAAAAGTACGTGTAGAAGTACATGTAAAAGTACGTGTCGTAGTGCCGTTCTGTGTACCTCCGTGTTTAAGTCTGATTTATTTGGACGAGCTGTTTGCAGAAACTCGACGCCTCGAGCCTCTTCTTCTTCTTCTTCTTCTTCTTCTTCTTCTGCTGTTTCCATGTGAACCGGCTCTTTCCACATTATAAAAGTACTTCAGACCCGAGGTGTGACTGAGAGTTGAATGAAAAGTCGTCTGCAGTGGGATTAGTATTCACAGTCATGGACATAAATGAGTTAAATTGGTCCCGAGACACTTGAGTCTGCAGCAGCTGTTCTGTCCCAGGTGACGTGTTTCATCTATAAAGACGTTTAGCGGCGGCGTGTTAATACGGCGAGAGGAGGAGGAAACGGGCGTCTGCAGCGACTTCACATCTACAAACCTCTAAACATGCAAATGCACGCCGGGGTCTGCATGGAAACTCTCTGTTTAAACATGAAATACACTCAGACTCTGACTTTAGACCAAAGACTGAAGAACAGACGAGGCAGACGTCACCGAACTCTGACCACGAGTATCATCGAGACCAAAGAGCCAATCAGGAGCGAGGCTGTTCAAGGTAACGCCCCTTACCACCACTAAACTGTCAATCAAACCTCGGGGAAAGAAGGCGTCTGATTGGTCTGTTATTAACTCTACAGCGTCGGGTACTCTCGCCGCTGATAAACTCGAGGTTGTGGACTTTCCATCAGCGTAAATCCACAAACAACTGTCCTTCATGTAACTTCAAACGTCTCAAAGCAGAAACACGAGGCTCTTTAAACATGTCACTGTCATTATGTAATGTGCTGACATCACCCTCGAAGACGACCAATCAGAGCGCAGGAGAAGACGACCAATGAGAGCGCTGGAAAAGACGACCAATCAAAGCACAGGAGAACACGACCAATCAGAACACAGGAGAACACGACCAATCAGAGCAGGAGAACACGACCAATCAGAGCGCAGGAGAACACGACCAATCAGAGCGCAGGAGAACACGACCAATCAGAGCAGGAGAACACGACCAATCAGAGCGCAGGAGAACACGACCAATCAGAGCACAGGAGAACACGACCAATCAGAGCAGGAGAAGACAACCAATCAGAGCGCAGGAGAACACGACCAATCAGAGCGCAGGAGAACACGACCAATCAGAGCAGAGAGAAGACAACCAATCAGAGCACAGGAGAACACGACCAATCAGAGTGCAGGAGAAGACGACCAATCAGAGCGCAGGAGAACACGACCAATCAGAGCAGGAGAAGACGACCAATCAGAGCGCAGGAGAACACGACCAATCAGAGCAGGAGAACACGACCAATCAGAGCACAGGAGAAGACGACCAATCAGAGCAGGAGAACATGACCAATCAGAGCAGGAGAACACGACCAATCAGAGCGCAGGAGAAGGCGACCAATCAGAGCGCAGGAGAACACGACCAATCAGAGCGCAGGAGAACACGACCAATCAGAGTGCAGGAGAACACGACCAATCAGAGTGCAGGAGAACACGACCAATCAGAGCGCAGGAGAAGACGACCAATCAGAGCGCAGGAGAACACGACCAATCAGAGCGCAGGAGAAGACGACCAATCAGAGCAGGAGAAGACGACCAATCAGAGCAGGAGAACGACGACCAATCAGAGCAGGAGAAGACGACCAATCAGAGCAGGAGAAAGACGACCAATCAGAGCGCAGGAGAAGACGACCAATCAGAGCGCAGGAAACACGACCAATCAGAGCAGGAGAACACGACCAATCAGAGCGCAGGAGAACACGACCAATCAGAGCGCAGGAGAACACGACCAATCAGAGCACAGGAGAACACGACCAATCAGAGCAGGAGAACACGACCAATCAGAGCAGGAGAACACGACCAATCAGAGCAGGAGAACACGACCAATCAGAGCAGGAGAACACGACCATCAGAGCAGGAGAACACGACCAAATCAGAGCACAGGAGAACACGACCAATCAGAGCGCAGGAGAACACGACCAATCAGAGCGCAGGAGGAAGACGACCAATCAGAGCAGGAGAAGACGACCAATCAGAGCAGGAGAAGACGACCAATCAGAGCGCAGGAGAAGACGACCAATCAGAGCGCAGGAGAACACGACCAATCAGAGCAGGAGAACACGACCAATCAGAGCACAGGAGAACAGGACCAATCAGAGCAGGAGAACAGGACCAATCAGAGCACAGGAGAAGACGACCAATCAGAGCGCAGGAGAGCACAACCAATCAGAGCGCAGGAGAAGACGACCAATCAGAGCGCAGGAGAACACGACCAATCAGAGCGCAGGAGAACACGACCAATCAGAGCGCAGGAGAACACGACCAATCAGAGCGCAGGAGAACACGACCAATCAGAGCAGGAGAACACGACCAATCAGAGCAGGAGAACACGACCAGTCAGAGTGCAGGAGAAGACGACCAATCAGAGCGCAGGAGAACACGACCAATCAGAGCGCAGGAGGACACGACCAATCAGAGCAGGAGAACACGACCATCAGAGCAGGAGAACACGACCAATCAGAGCAGGAGAACACGACCAATCAGAGTGCAGGAGAAGACGACCAATCAGAGCGCAGGAGAAGACGACCAATCAGAGCAGGAGAAGGCGACAGCAGCAGGGACAGAGAGAGACACAGTTTTTTAACAGAAAGTGAACTGGAGCCAGAGTCGATGGAGCAGGAAGTGCAGCATGATCACTTCCTGTTTGAACGCGGCGGCGGCTAACAGGTTAGCTCTGTGCATTTTATTTGAACAGACTTTGGTTCAGATGTGTTATAAAAACCGTCCTTAGAGTAAAAAACAAGTGTGTTTTTTATTGTTTGCAAACCAGTAAATAATGCTGGTGCACTGTTAGCATGCTAGTGGTTGTTAGCAAATACCATGACGACAAAACTCCATTTTGGCCTCTGAAAGTTCGGCTTATAAACTCATCATGGTGAATCATTAGGATGCTCTGAATGTGTGAGGTAAAGGAAAAAACTGTTTAAAATGTTTTGTTTTTCAGGTTTTTCAGAAGTAAAAATGCGGCAGAGAAACTTAAACAGAAAAACAAGGAGACGTGCGGCGAGTGGGAGGTTTGGAGCGACAGAGAAGTAAAGATGCTGATTTTGTGACTGGTGGAGCAGAGGCAATGGTCCATTTGAAGTATTTAGCAGAGCACTTAGCAGCAGAAGGTCCAGGCCGAGTCTGAGCTTCGTCTTTGTCACGACTGGAGCAGAACGTCACGACTCCAAGAACTGTCGTGTTTATGACCCTCAGACGGTTCATTCTGCTGGATTTATGAGACGTCTGGATTCAAATCAGTTTCATAAATACAGATGTGTTGTAGTTTCACTTCGGTCGGACGTCCAGGTCTGTGTTTGATTATTTTTAATGTCGTTTTCCACTGAGACACTGACAAAGCTTTATTTTTATATTTTTGTGTCTCCTTAAGTCTCATATTGTAAATGTTTGAGGTTTTTCTTCTATCAGAGACATTTAATACAACTTTATCGACGAGATTATGAAACTGAGACACAAACAGTGGATTTCTTTACATAAGAAGGAAACGAAGAGACATCGATGTAACAGATCTGCTCTTCACTTTATCGTTTCATCGTTTCATCGTTTCATCATTTCAGTTCTCGTGTGTGTTCTATGTTCTCCAGATTTAAAAAAAACTGCTGACCTGAGACCACCTCACACATGAGAACCTGCTGATGTGAGACCACCTCACACATGAGAACCTGCTGATGTGAGACCACCTCACACATGAGAACCTGCTGATGTGAGACCACCTCACACATGAGAACCTGCTGATGTGAGACCACCTCACACATGAGAACCTGCTGATGTGAGACCACCTCACACATGAGAACCTGCTGATGTGAGACCACCTCACACACGAGAACCTGCTGATGTGAGACCACCTCACACACGAGAACCTGCTGATGTGAGACCACCTCACACACGAGAACCTGCTGATGTGAGACCACCTCACACACGAGAACCTGCTGATGTGAGACCACCTCACACATGAGAACCTGCTGATGTGAGACCACCTCACACATGAGAACCTGCTGATGTGAGACCACCTCACACATGAGAACCTGCTGATGTGAGACCACCCTCACACATGAGAACCTGCTGATGTGAGACCACCTCACACATGAGAACCTGCTGATGTGTGAGACCACCTCACACATGAGAACCTGCTGATGTGAGACCACCTCACACACGAGAACCTGCTGATGTGAGACCACCTCACACACGAGAACCTGCTGATGTGAGACCACCTCACACACGAGAACCTGCTGATGTGAGACCACCTCACACACGAGAACCTGCTGATGTGAGACCACCTCACACATGAGAACCTGCTGATGTGAGACCACCTCACACATGAGAACCTGCTGATGTGAGACCACCCTCACACATGAGAACCTGCTGATGTGAGACCACCTCACACATGAGAACCTGCTGATGTGAGACCACCTCACACACGAGAACCTGCTGATGTGAGACCACCTCACACACGAGAACCTGCTGATGTGAGACCACCTCACACATGAGAACCTGCTGATGTGAGACCACCTCACACATGAGAACCTGCTGATGTGAGACCACCTCACACATGAGAACCTGCTGATGTGAGACCACCTCACACACACGAGAACCTGCTGATGTGAGACCACCTCACACACGAGAACCTGCTGATGTGAGACCACCTCACACACGAGACCTGCTGATGTGAGACCACCTCACACACGAGAACCTGCTGATGTGAGACCACCTCACACACGAGAACCTGCTGATGTGAGACCACCTCACACATGAGAACCTGCTGATGTGAGACCACCTCACACACGAGAACCTGCAGAGTTCGAGCCTGTGTGTCTGTAATCGTCTGAGGGACGCTCGGGGTTTAGGGGGAGTAGAGGAGGTGACAGTTTTTAAAAACATCTGCCTCAGTCGGATCGATGCAGCTCACGTTACAGTCGATAAAAACGAGGTGAAGAACACGTCCTCACAGATGAACAGAGACACAGTATTGACGACATATTGACGAGTTAAGATAATGGAGAAGGTCCATGATGTGCTGCTCGAGGAAGAGGAGGGACAACGGCTGAATCGGATCAGAGCGAGTCTGGAGGAAGATTGAGTAAATATAGAGACGGACGTTTTGGACAATTTCTGAGTGAATAAGTTGGACTTTTGGAGCTCACAGACTCCACCGTGTCCAGACCGAACGAGGATCAGCTCCGTCCTAAAGTCCAGTTTCAGCTGAGACTCGTCACAAAGTAAAACTCCACCTTCTCCAGGAAGATTTAGAAAAAACAACGAGGATCTGGATTATTGTAAATCTGTCTGTGGAGCTGGACCCAGGCTCCTGCAGCGCTGACAGAACGTCCAGAACAGAGAACGTCCAGAACAGAGAACGTCCAGAACCGAGAACGTCCAGAACGTCCAGAACCGAGAACGTCCAGAACGTCCAGAACACAGAAAATCCAGAACACAGAACGTCCAGAACAGAGAACGTCCAGAACTCATCAGCTCTGCTCACAAAAAACACACCAGTCTCTCTGTCCCGTCTCTCTGTCCCGTCTCTCTGTCCTCTCTCTCTCTGCTCTGTCCCGTCTCTCTGTCCCGTCCCTCTCTGTCCTGTCTCTCTCTGCTCTGTCCCGTCTCTCTGTCCCGTCTCTCGTCTCTCTGTCCTGTCTCTCTGCTCTGTCCCGTCTCTCTGTCCCGTCTCTCTGTCCCGTCTCTCTGTCCTGTCTCTCTGCTCTGTCCCGTCTCTCTGTCCCGTCTCTCTGCTCTGTCCCGTCTCTCTGTCCTGTCTCTCTCTGTCCCGTCTCTTCTGTCCCGTCTCTCTGTCCCGTCCTCTGTCTCTCTGTCCCGTCTCTCTGTCCCGTCTCTCTGTCCCTGTCTCTCTGCTCTCTGTCCCGTCTCTCTGTCCCGTCTCTCTGTCCCGTCTCTCTCTGTCTGTCCCGTCTCTCTGTCCCTTCTCTCTGTCCGTCTCTCTGTCCCGTCTCTCTGTCCCGTCTCTCTGTCCCATCTCTCTGTCCCTTCTCCCTGTCCCGTCTCCGTGTCCCTCTCTCTGTCCGTCTCTCTGTCCCCGTCTCCCGTCTCCGTCCTCTCTCTGTCCTGTCCTGTCTCTCTGTCCCGTCTCTCTGTCCCTTCTCTCTGTACCGTCTCTCTGTCCCCCGTCCCTTTCCCGTCTCTCTGTCCTGTCTCTCTGTCCCGTCTCTCTGTCTCCTGTTTTTCTCTGCTCTGTCTCTCTGTCCTGTCTCTCTGTCCCGTCTCTCTGTCCCGTCTCTCTCTGTCCCGTCTCTCGTCCCGTCTCTCTGTCCCGTCTCTCTGTCCCGTCTCTCTGTCCTGTTTCTCTGCTCTGTCTCCTGTCTCTCTGTCCCGTCTCTCTGTCCTGTCTCTCTGTCCCGTCTCTCTGTCCCGTCTCTCTGTCCTGTCTCTCTGTCCCGTCTCTCTGTCCTGTTTCTCTGCTCTGTCCTGTCTCTCTGTCCCGTCTCTCTGTCCTGTCTCTCTGTCCCGTCTCTCTGTCCCGTCTCTCTGTCCTGTCTCTCTGTCCCGTCTCTCTGTCCCGTCTCTCTGTCCTGTCTCTCTGTCCTGTCTCTCTGTCCTGTCTCTCTCTCTGTCCCGTCTCTCTGTCCTGTTTCTCTGCTCTGTCCTGTCTGTCTCTCTGTCCCGTCTCTCTGTCCTGTCTCTCTGTCCTGTCTCTCTGTCCCGTCTCTCTGTCCCGTCTCTCTGTCCTGTCTCTCTGTCCCGTCTCTCTGTCTGTCCCTCTCTCTCTGTCCCGTCTCTCCTGTCCTGTCTCTCTGTCCCGTCTCTCTGTCCTGTTTCTCTGCTCTGTCCTGTCTCTCTGTCCCGTCTCTCTGTCCTGTCTCTCTGTCCTGTCTCTCTGTCCCGTCTCTCTGTCCCGTCTCTCTGTCCTGTCTCTCTCTGTCCCTGTCCCTCTCTGTGTCCCGTCTCTCTGTCCTGTCTCTCTGTCCTGTGTCTCTCTGTCCCTTCTCTCTGTACCGTCTCTCTGTCCCGTCTCCCTTTCCCGTCTCTCTGTCTGTCTCTCTCTCTGTCCCGTCTCTCTGTCCTCTCTCTGTCCTGTCTCTCTGTCTCGTCTCTGTCCCGTCTCTCTGTCCCGTCTCTCTGTCCTGTCTTTCTCTGTCTCTCTGTCCTGTCTCTCTGTCCTGTCTCTCTCTCTGTCCTGTCTCTCTGTCCCGTCTCTCTGTCCCGTCTCTCTGTCCTGTCTCTCTGTCCCGTCTCTCTGTCCTGTCTCTCTGTCCCGTCTCTCTGTCCCGTCTCTCTGTCCTGTCTCTCTGTCCCGTCTCTCTGTCCTGTCTCTCTCTGCTCTGTCTCTCTGTCCTCTCTCTGTCCCGTCTCTCTGTCCTGTCCTCTCTCTGTCCCGTCTCTCTGTCCCGTCTCTCTGTCCCTGTCTCTCTGTCCCGTCTCTCTGTCCCGTCTCTCTGTCCTGTCTGTCCCTCTGTCCCGTCTCTCTGTCCCGTCTCTCTGTCCTGTCTCTCTGTCCCGTCTCTCTGTCCCGTCTCTCTGTCCTGTCTCTCTGTCCCGTCTCTCTGTCCCGTCTCTCTGTCCTGTCTCTCTGTCCCGTCTCTCTGTCCCGTCTCTCTGTCCCGTCTCTCTGTCCTGTCTCTCTGCTCTGTCCCGTCTCTCTGTCCCGTCTCTCTGTCCCGTCTCCCTGTCCCGTCTCTCTGTTTCGTCTCTCTGTTTCGTCTCTCTGTCTGTCTCTCTGTCCTGTCTCCCTGTCCCTCCTGTCTCCCTGTCCCGTCTCTCTGTCCCGTCTCTCTGTCCCGTCTCTCTGTCTCGTCTCTCTGCCCTGTCTCTCTCTCTGTCCCGTCTCTCTGTCCCGTCTCTCTCTGCTCTGTCCCGTCTCTCTGTCCCGTCTCCCTGTCCCGTCTCCCTGTCCCGTCTCTCCCTGTCCCGTCTCTCTGTCCCCGTCTCCCTGTCCCGTCTCTCTGTCCCGTCTCCCTGTCCCGTCTCTCTGTCCTGTCCTGTCTCTCTGTCCCGTCTCTCTGTCCTGTCTCTCTGTCCTGTCTCTCTGTCCCGTCTCTCTGTCCCGTCTCTCTGTCCCGTCTCTCTGTCCCTGTCTCTCTGCTCTGTCCTGTCTCTCTGTCCCGTCTCTCTGTCTCTGTCCCGTCTCTCTGTCTCGTCTCTCTGTCCCGTCCTCTCGTCTCTGTCCTGTCTCTCTGTCCTGTCTCTCTGTCCCGTCTCTCTGTCCTGTCTCCCTGTCCTGTTCTCACTGTCCCGTCTCCCTGTCCCGTCTCCCTGTCCCGTCTCTCTGTCCCGTCTCTCTGTCCCGTCTCCCTGTCCCGTCTCTCTGTCCTGTCTCTCTGTCCCGTCTCTCTGTCCCTTTTCTCTGCTCTGTCCTGTCTCTCTGTCCTGTCTCTCTGTCCCGTCTCTCTGTCCCGTCTCTCTGTCCCGTCTCTCTGTCCTGTCTCTCTACTCTGTCCTGTCTCTCTGTCCCGTCTCTCTGTCTCTGTCCCATCTCTCTGTCTCGTCTCTCTGTCCCGTCTCTCTGTCCTGTCTCTCTGTCCTGTCTCTCTGTCCCGTCTCTCTGTCCTGTCTCCCTGTCCTGTCTCACTGTCCCGTCTCTCTGTCCTGTCTCTCTGTCCCGTCTCTCTGTCCTGTCCCGTCTCCCTGTCCCGTCTCTCTGTCCTGTCCCGTCTCTCTGTCCTGTCTCTCTGTCCCGTCTCTCTGTCCTGTCTCTCTGTCCCGTCTCTCTGTCCTGTCTCTCTGTCCTGTCTCTCTGTCCCGTCTCTCTGTCCTGTCTCCCTGTCCTGTCTCACTGTCCCGTCTCTCTGTCCTGTCTCTCTGTCCCGTCTCTCTGTCCTGTCCCGTCTCCCTGTCCCGTCTCTCTGTCCTGTCCCGTCTCTCTGTCCTGTCTCTCTGTCCCGTCTCTCTGTCCCGTCTCTCTGTCCTGTCTCTCTGTCCCGTCTCTCTGTCCTGTCCCGTCTCCCTGTCCCGTCTCTCTGCTCTGTCCTGTCCCTCTGTCCTGTCTCTCTCTCACAGTCCTGTCTGTGAGGAGCATCCACTTGAGCAGATTATCTGAGGAATCAGACGGTTTCTTATTGAATCCACAGAATCAACATCTCCCAGCAGCCCCTGGGGTAATCCAATCCCACAATGCACTGGGGGAACAGGGTTACACATTATTACTAAACATTGGCTGGGACCTGGCCTCAGGTCCAGACGCTGCTGCGTCTCACTCACAGGAAATATTTGATTAAGTAATAATCAAATAATAATCACCAAGAAAAAAGACGTGAATCTGAGACAGAGACGAGAGACAGACTCACACTGTGTGTACAGGCTCACTGTGTGTAAAGACTCACTGTGTGTACAGACTCACTGTGTGTAAAGACTCACCTCACTGTGTGTAAAGACTCACCTCACTGTGTGTACAGGCTCACTGTGTGTAAAGACTCACTGTGTGTACTGACTCACTGTGTGTAAAGACTCACTGTGTGTACAGACTCACTGTGTGTAAAGACTCACTGTGTGTACAGACTCACTGTGTGTAAAGACTCACTGTGTGTGTACAGACTCACTGTGTGTACAGGCTCACTATGTGTACAGGCTCACTGTGTGTACAGGCTCACTGTGTGTACAGACTCACTGTGTGTAAAGACTCACTGTGTGTACTGACTCACTGTGTGTACAGACTCACTGTGTGTAAAGACTCACTGTGTGTACAGACTCACTGTGTGTACAGGCTCACTATGTGTACAGGCTCACTGTGTGTACAGGCTCACTGTGTGTACAGACTCACTGTGTGTAAAGACTCACTGTGTGTACTGACTCACTGTGTGTACAGACTCACAGACTCACTGTGTGTACAGGCTCACTGTGTGTACAGACTCACTGTGTGTAAAGACTCACTGTGTGTACAGACTCACTGTGTGTACAGACTCACTGTGTGTACAGGCTCACTATGTGTACAGGCTCACTGTGTGTACAGGCTCACTGTGCGTACAGACTCACTGTGTGTAAAGACTCACTGTGTGTACTGACTCACTGTGTGTACAGACTCACTGTGTGTACAGGCTCACTGTGTGTACAGACTCACTGTGTGTAAAGACTCACCTCACTGTGTGTAAAGACTCACCTCACTGTGTGTACAGGCTCACTGTGTGTAAAGACTCTGTGTGTTACAGGTGTACAGTGTTACAGGTGTTGTCCATACAGTTGTGTTGTGTGTGTTTTATTTATTTAATTATTTTAAGTAAAATAAATGTTAAAGACAAACAGGGCGACTGTTTCTATCTTTATTTCTCTGGTCTGTTGTTGTTGTGAGACAAAAATCTCGAGGATCTAGATCAGGGCGGAGCTCTGGGCCGCTGCATGAGCAGATCAGTGCCTTGGTGGAGGGGTCTGTGACTATTTTTTACAGTTATGAAAACAATAAACATGATTCATGTTTTCATTCAGTTTAAAAAATCAACCTGGCCCCACACCGAACCCTGAGGTGGGCCGGCCCACACCGAACCCTGAGGTGGGCCGGCCCCCACACCGAACCCTGAGGTGGCCCGGCCCACACCGAACCCTGAGGTGGGCCGGCCCACACCGAACCCCGAGGTGAGCCGGCCCACACCGAACCCCGAGGCGGGCCGGCCCACACCGAACCCCGAGGCGGGCCGGCCCACACCGAACCCCGAGGGCGGGCCGGCCCACACCAGCTCTGGGACAGAAACATTCTGATGAAGCTGATAAGAAAATAAAAATATGTGAAACTGTTTATGATTCACTGCAGCACAGAATCCTCCACAGAGACAGAGATGCATGCTGGGAGACAGGGGGAGGGCCTAATAGAGTCACTCTAACAGGGACGTACAGGGAGTCAGGGGGGAGTCAGGGGAGAGTCAGGGGGGAGTCAGGGGGAGTCAGGGGGAGTCAGGGGGGAGTCAGGGGGAGTCAGGGGAGAGTCAGGAGCCAGCCACAAAACCGAATGAGTGCAGCTGCCCTGAGGCTCACAGCAGAGACAGCAGGAACAAGGGAAGAGGAGGAGGAGAGAGAGGGGGGGGGGGGGGGGGGAGGGGAGGAGGAGGAGGGGGAGGAGAGAGCAGGAGGAGGTGGAGGAGGTGGAGGACCAGTGTCAGAGAAAGTGAATAAAGTCTGACCCAAACTGCACAGAAACATGTCAAAGCAAAATGTTTTCAGAGTAAACAAACCTGAGATGACAATGGTCCAAAGCAGCACCCCAGTCTACAGCTCTCTTCGGCTCTCTGCGGCTCTCCATGGCTCTATGCGGCTCTCTGCGGCTCTCCATGGCTCTCTGCGGCTCTCTGCGGCTCTTCGTGGCTCTCCGTGGTCTCTCTGCGGCTCACTGCAGCTCACTGCGGCTCTCTGCGGCTCTCTGCCTCAGAACAAACTGCTCCAGAGGATTGAGGAATTTTATATTTTTATGCAGCTGTAAATGTTCATCACTGAGATCAGAGGAAAAGTCTCAGTTAAATGTCTCACTCTGATAAACTTATACATGTTATATATTTTTATAAATGTTATACATGTTATACATGTTATAATGTTTATAAATGTTATACACATTATACATGTTATAAATGTTATACATGTTTTATATGTTATAAATGTTATACACGTTATAACTGTTATAACTGTCATAAATGTTAAACACGTTATACACACGTTATATATGTTATATATGTTATACATGTTTATATGTTATAAATGTTATACATGTTATAAATGTTAAACATGTTTTAAACACGTTATACACGTTATATAGTGTTATAAATGTTATATATGTTATACATGTTATAATGTTATCCATGTTATATATGTTATAAATGTTTAACACGTTATACATGTTATACATGTTATACATGTTATAAATCATATAAATGTTATATATGTTATACATGTTATAAATGTTATATATGTTATACATGTTATAATGTTATACATGTTATAATCTTATAAATGTTATATATGTTATACATGTTTATACACGTTATACATGTTATAAATGTTATAAATGTTATACTGTTTATACATGTTATAAATGTTATAAATGTTATAATATGTTATACATGTTATAAATGTTATAGATGTTATGTTATATATGTTATAGATGTTGTTATATATGTTATACATGTTATAAATGTTATATATGTTTATACATGTTATAAATGTTATACATGTTATAAATGTTATACATGTTATACATGTATATGTTATATAATGTTCGTTATATATGTTATATATGCTATGTTATATATGTGATAATTGTTATACGTTTTATATATGACTTCATGTTTTGTGATGTTAAATATAACGTCTAAGTCTATAGTCGTCACCTTTATGTCGCCTCACACCTAAAAGGAGCAGCTCTGCCATTTTTGTTTTGTAAAAGTTTTTCACCAAGAGAAAAACATAAAAACCTGTAAATTTAAAGTTTGTCTTAAACATGATAGATTCTTGTGTTTGTTCACGTTCTCTGTCACACACAGGATGAATCGTGGGGTTTAAAACATCCTGATGATGTTTGGTTTATTAAAATAGCTGGAGCCTCAGAGATGTTTCTCGTTCACTGTACCCGCCGCCGCTCCGTTTACGACACATCAAACGCACAATCACTTTAACAAACATTTTCACGCCATCTCCACTTTCACTGAGATCTGCCGCTTTTCCCCATCATCAGATCAAAAAACAGCCAAACGAAATGGAAACGCTCAGAGCAGCAATCAGACTTAATCATGTATGAAGAAATGTAATTCTGGAGGACACGGCGGCGGTACGGCGGCGGTGCGGCGGCGGTACGGCGGCGGTACGGCGGCGGTACGGCGGCGGTACGGCGGCGGTACGGCGGCGGTACGGCGGCGGTACGGCTGTAGTTACTATGCAAGAGGCACGGCCCTAAGAGCTCCAGCCTCTATATGAATTTATGAAGCCTGCATGTGATTTCAATCTGACTAATGTCTCAGAACAGACCCCATCTGCGCCGGGACGACCCCCGAGGTGAAGGTTTAGGGGGCAGAGGGGGAAGAGGGAGGAAGAGGGAGGAAGAGGGAGACAGAGGGAGACTGAGGGAGGGCAGAGGGAGGAAGAGGGAGGCAGAGGGAGGCAGAGGGAGGAAGAGGGAGCAGAGGGAGGCAGAGGGAGACAGAAGGAGGGAGAGGGGAGGCAGAGGGAGGTAGAGGGAGGCAGAGGGAGGCAGAGGGGGGAAGAGGGAGGCAGAGGGAGCAGAGGGAGGAAGAGGGAGAGCAGAGGGAGGAAGAGGAAGCAGAGGGAGGCACAGCGAGAGGCAGAGGGAGGCAGAGGGGGGCAGAGGGAGGGAGAGGGGAGGCAGAGGGAGGTAGAGGGAGGCAGAGGGAGGCAGAGGGGGGAAGAGGGAGGCAGAGGGAGCAGAGGGAGGAAGAGGGAGCAGAGGGAGGAAGAGAGGGAGCAGAGGGAGGCACAGCGAGAGGCAGAGGGAGGCAGAGGGGGGGGCAGAGGGAGCAGAGGGAGGCACAGTGAGAGGAAGAGGCTCCGGCACCGACCAGAACGACACAGAGTAAATGTGTGCCCTGCCTCGAGTTTAAGGAGACGGCCTTTAGTGCCCTTTGTGAAGTACTTAAAAGAGTTTGAGCTGAAGTTTCACCACAGGTTTACAGCAGGACGGCTGAGGTGAGACACGAGGAGGTGAGACACGAGGAGGTGAGACACGAGGAGTGAGACATGAGGAGGTGAGACACGAGGAGGGCCACGAGCTGAGTCCTCTATGGTTCTCATCTCTGTGGATCATTATGTCATAATTTACACTTTTTAAATCACAATATTTATCTAAAACAGGTTAATAAAAAATCAAATCCACTGACTTTCTGTTAGAAAACTGTGGCGTCCAGTGGAGCCGACGTCGCCCGTAAACGTCACAACAAAGAGCCGCAGCTGTAGCGCCCCTGTGGACAGAGCACATCGCACTAGCGCCCCCTGTGGACAGAGCACATCACACTAGCGCCCCTGTGGACAGAGCACATCGCACTAGCGCCCCCTGTGGACAGAGCACATCACACTAGCGCCCCCTGTGTGGACAGAGCACATCGCACTAGCGCCCCCCTGTGGACAGAGCACATCGCACTAGCGCCCCCTGTGGACAGAGCACATCACACTATCGCCCCCTGTGGACAGCTGCAAGTCACTTGAAAAATAGTGGATTAAAGATTAAACTCAAACATGACTCTCTCTCCAAAAACACTTCAGAGGCTCAACGAGAAGAAACGACGAGAACCTGGGAGAACATCTGAACCGATTTTTTTGATCAGGGTCCGGTTTAAAGCCTCACTGTGGAACCTGGAGAAACATCTGAACACAACAGACTGAACAACCACTCCGTTTTAAGGGACGATGCTGATTTATCTTGTGTTTGTGTTTTTGTCATGTTTTGTGTCAGGAGTTTGTTTTTTTTGTACTTTCACCATTCAGTGTACGGAGTACTATGTTAGGCTCATTTTGAGTTGCTACGTATACAGCACAGGAGCCATTTTTTTGAGGACTTTGAGTATATTGTTTTGAGTCTCTATGGCAACAGGCTGCGAGCCCCAGGGGAACTTTAAATGTTTTATAACGAGTCAAATGTAACAAGAATGAGATAATATTACTAATGATGCTTAAAAGTGGGTCATGTGACCCACAGTCATGTGACCACAGTCATGTGACCACAGTCATGTGACCACAGTCATGTGACCCACGGCACATTTTTGTTGAACATTTCAAACAGAAAAACCACAGTTACGTCATCCTCTCGTGTCACAGCTGCCCCGGGGCGACTGAACAGGTTTTGTCTCACACTTTCACACATCAGTGGACACAGACACAGGGGGCGCTAAGTGTCTTGCCCAAGGACACAACAACAGTATTCCCCTGTTTGAAGCTGGAATCGCACCGTCAACCTGTGGTCAGCTCTGCCCAGTGACGTTTATGTTCGAGAGTGGGATTTGAACCACAACTGTGTCTGCTCTGTGTCTCTCTGTCCCTCTGTCCGTCTGTGTCTCTGTCCCCCTGTGTCTCTCTGTCCCTCTGTGTCTCTCTGTCCCCTCTGTGTCTCTCTGTCCCTCTGTCCCTCTGTGTCTCTGTCCCTCTTTTTTTATTTTGTTGGGACAGTGCATGTAATGAACAGACATGACATGACAGACATGACGTAAACACCGCCGGGTTAGCCAGAGGCTAAATTTCCACCCGTTGTCCCCAAGGGCTGGGGTAGGTGGGTTAAGTGTCTTGCCCAAGGACACAACGACAGCATTCATCTGTGAGGGCTGGAATTGCACCGCCAACCTTCGAGTCAGTGGATCTAACCACTCAACCAATGATGTTTATGTATAAGAGCGGGATTTGAACCGCCAACCTTCGGATCAGTGGACAAACACTCAACCTACTGAGCTCTGTTTCTCTCTCTGTCCCTCTGTCCCTCTGTGTCTCTCTGTCTCTGTCCCTCTGTCCCTCTCTGTCCCTCGTGTTCTCTCTCTCTGTCTCTGTCCCTCTGTCTCCTCTGTCCCTCTGTCTTCGTGTCCAGATCTTGTCACACTTCCATATTTGTTTTGAAATAAACAGAAGCTTCAGTTGAGTCAAAACAGCTGCAGTGTTTTTGTGTCAGAGTCAAAGCGAATCTGAGTCTGAGTCTGAGTTCTGAGTCCGAGTCTCTGTCCTCGTCCTCGTCTCCGTCCCTCGTCCCCGTCCTCGTCCCCCGTCCCTCGTCTCCATCCTCGTCCCCGTCCTCGTCTCCCGTCCCCGTCCCTCGTCCTCTTCCTCAGTCCCCGCAGGTGTCGTCTTCCTCCGGCTTCAGTCCCGTCTCATGATCAGGTGCAGGTTGAGTTTGTGTGTCGAGGTCGAGGTGTAAAATCTGAGCGTCTCCTTCAAACTCGGACAACTTCAGAATCTTCTGCAAATGTTTTTTTTAAATGATTCAAAATGTGTCTCTGAAGGTACATGTACTCGAGTATTTTGACCCGCCTCACTCGTCACACTGCTCCCACAAACGTCTTAAAGTATTTTATGTCGCTGATGTATTTTATGTAAATACTATTCAGACGTATAAATTCATAAATATATTTGAATCATTTTAAATCTAAATTCTTCTTTATAGATTTATTCCCACGTCTCTGAAACACGTCGTTTCAGCTCTACATCGACTCCGAAAAGAAAAGAAATGTTTAAACTTCAGTCGTTCACTGAAAACGGCCTGTTCTTCTGAGCTTCAACCTGCAGACGTTTAACTTAGCAAGAGACTCCGCCCACAGGGAGGTGGAGGAGGGGCTGATTGGTGGGCAGATCTGCAGCCTCTCGTCTGTCAGTCTGTCCCAGGGCAGCTGTGACCTCAGTCATGATGAATAAAGCCCCCAGTGCGGAGCTTTGAGAGGCGCATTTTGATCTTTACAGATGTGCAGCAGTTTGACGTTTAACTTTATCGACCTAAAAGACCAGGTCAGGTCTGTGGAGAGGCGAGGCTCAGCAGTGAGTTTTTAAAGATATTTTTAGCCATCAACACAAAAAAAACATGTAACTGAGAAATGTTTGATTAATGTTGACAAACCAACAACATCCTCCATGGAAACCAGGGCGGAGCCCTCCACCAGGAAATAAGAACGACCTTTAACCTCCAGACCCCCCCCCCCACCAGGAAATAAGACGACCTTTAACCTCCAGATGCCACGATTTATAAAAGCGACTTAAAATAAATGTGTTAAAGTGACTGTTTTTAAAGACGTGTTTTATAGAGATGCGTTTTAAATATATTTGTTTTCAAGAGATGTATTTTAAGTGTTTTAAAGATTGTTTTAAAAGATATTTTTACTGTTTTAAAGATATTTTTTATGTGTATTTTTAAAGATATTTTTTAACTGTTTTAAAGATATTTTTTATGTGTTTTAAAGATATTTTTAATGTTTTAAAGATATTTTTTATGTGTTTTAAAGATATTTTTAATGTTTTAAAAATATTTTTAACGTTTTAAAGATATTTTAATGTTTTTAAAGATATTTTTAATGTTTTTACCAGATATTTTTAATGTTTTAAAAAGCATTTTTTATGTGTGTTTTTTACAGATATTCTTAATGTTTTACAGAGATCCCAGGGCTGTGATTTTCATGAAGTGAGTCACAGATTTTTAAACCAGTATCGATTAAACACATTTGAACAGTTTGAACAGTTACAGGGCATCTGGGGTAAACCGATTAAATAAACCCGTAAACGCTGTAACTTTATGAAACAGATGGCTCGACTGTGAACAGAACAGAAGCTGAAACAACAGCCAGATATTTATGTCCATATGTTTTATAGAAATAATGGCTCTAAAGTGTCACAATATATTTTTAGTCAAGTCTGAACCCGCGACTCTGAATCCAGAAGAAAAACATCACAACAGAACAAGTTCCATGGGAAAAATTTTATTTATCAATATGCCGTAGTTTCCAACACTGGTGGAACAGTATTTCCATTGTAGCTGGTGCCAGGAGTTACGCTGGGAAGCTGCGAAGATGTGGCAAAATAAAGAACAAAACTGACAGTTATTGATTCAAAAAAAACAAAGGGAAACGATTTCAAACAGGTTTTGCTTCACATGATCCGAAATCCTACAGAGGCTTTGAGCGAGACAGAGGGTCCTGGGCCCCCTGAAAACTGAGGCGACGACGAAGCGGGAGGACGACAGAAGACGACAGAAAACCCCGCCGCCGAGAAAACCGAAGGAAAACGTGATTTACGACTTTACGTCCAACACGGCGGCGTCTTCCCGCTCCGCCGCCGCCTCCGCCCAAAACCCCACATGTTTGAAGGAGCAGGTGACATCGCTCCACATCAGAGTCGGGTCGCTTTCTACTTTTAGTCCTGGACATTTCTCCTGTTGAATCGTGAAACAAAACAAAAATGAAGCCCCAGTTTCTTTAACACATGTGGTAACAAAGACGTCTGACAATACTGGACGCTGCAAAAGGACAGCTATGTGTCGATTGCAATATACAATTTAACTCTAAAAGAAAAATAAAGAAAACATATTGCAAACAGAGAAACAAAATGCAGGATTATTCATACAAACCACACTTTATTAAAAAGACAGCTATTTACAAACATCCGCCCATTACAAAAATCTAATCTTTTAAATTTTCTTTTGAGCAGTGGTTTCAGTGAAAGTACATCTTTTAAAATCGGGCTCTATTCATATATTTACATTATTTTGAACTCAAATTCGAATAACGTTAATAAGTGGTCACTAGGATTGAGTGGAAAAAAAGTGTGGCGGAGCATGGCGGTGGTGGTTGGTGATCGTTGGTAATGACTTCCCTTGGCTGGTGTTGGTGACTGGCGCAGCGATCCGAAACAAAAAACATTTGATCTAGATTTGTTTCACAGAGGAGCTCCAAACGTCGTATAAAGAGCCAACAGCTGCACAAGCCGTTAGCTCCCCCGGGTTAACGACACGCAAAAGTCTTAAGTCTCCCCCCGAAAAAACTCTGAATGTTCAAGCGAGCGAAGCCGAGGCCGCCGCTTCAACCTCTGTGGATCGAGAGTGGCTCGCACACGACGGCGCGTCTCTGGGGCTGAATAACGTGACGGAGGATGGGTCTTGGCTTGTCAGTCGTAATGTTGCATTTTTGTGGCTATGCAAAAGTGTCCAGGACTATAGCAGTATATTTGAGGAATCGCTGTCCTTATCTGCCTCCCTCTGCCTCTTCTCACACATCATTAACTGAGACGGTGCTGCGCTGCTCGGCTTTGGCAGCCCCGCCCTATTTCGGAGCACCTAGCGAAAGTTTCCTCTTTAGTCCAGGAAAACAAGGACTCGTGCTCCATCGCGAAAAGGCTAACACGCACACAGTCACCATACATATTAATGTCGAACGAGAAAAGGGCAATTTTGAGCGAAAAATATTTGGAAAACTTTCTCCAAACAGCCATCTTGGATCGGGTCCATTTGAAATGTGGTTTTCGATGCCAAAAGACAAAGACGTTTCACATAAACTGGGGGGCATGTAGAAGTACTGCAGGTTTGGTTTCGAAACAAAAAAAAGCACATGCAAACTGGGAAACGCTGGATTTCGTTTTTTGCTACAAACTCGTTTTTTAGAAGAACCCAAGATAAGTGTATTTCTTGTGCTAGTCCCAAGCCCGGATAAACGAAGCGATAAATTCCAGTTTATCAGCAAATGAAATGTAACTGAAACAGCGGCGCTAACTACAATCAGCTCATTAGATTAAAACTTTACCCATTTTGTGTGTAGTAAACTTCCCAATGAAGTGAAAAAACATCATTTTAAAAGTGAAAAATGGCGGTGGCGGTCGGAGCCTGAGCGGAGCTGCACCCCCCGGATCCTGCAAAGCCCAGGGCTGAGTGAAAGCTAACTGACTGTCCTCCCCTCAGCCGCTGCATTTTTTATTCAGCGCACAGGAGGCGCCGGGGAAAATGATGCTAAAATACCTCCATCCAATCTCACCTCCAACTTTAGCCTTTTCGCTCCTTTGCTAACCCCATTCCCCATCGCGCCTGCCTCTCTCTCCTAAGGTGAAGAAAGTCGTAAGAATATCTGTGCCGTTTTTGCTAGACTCTGCCGCCTGCTGCTACGAGTGGGCAACGTGCTAGCACATGGATCACTCATTAGACGACTACATATGGCACTGGCAACAGACACTACAGTTTTCCTCGTCTTGTCCAACGACAGGCTACCCTCCAGCCAATAGTCTGTGGGAATTCAACCTACGCCCACCGAGTCTGCGCAGCGAGCTATAAACTAAGCGTTGGCAATCTTTTACACTGTAGCGCTAGAAGCTAAAACAAACAAAATTAAACACAAGCTGAATGGCCCCAACCCGAACGTCCTCGCGCGATAAACTTTTCAGAACTGCCAACGAGAGGATTTGGGCTCAGATCGTGTTGGATTGTCTTTCTTGTTTTTTGTTGATTTGGAAACTGTAATGAAGAACTGGCCTGGACGTGCCCATCCTCATCGCTCGTACGGAGACCCGTCGGGAAGTAGGTTCACGAGTACCAGCTGAGCGAGGCGGGAGACCGAGGGCTTGAACACCGTGAAGTCCAGGTTTAGGTATCCCTCCTCTGTGATGGGATTAAATGAGCGACGATGGATGATGGATGATGCGTTTACATGTTTTTGCATGATATTTTTTCTGGTACATTGTGCACTTTGTAGGAAAAGTAACAAAATACCACTGCTTTGTGAACTGAATCAGGGAAATCCTCCCATCCAAAATAGTAAGGCAAAGATCAGAGGTGCGATCGGGGCTTTTAGGGTCTGTGTGTGGTTTACCTGAGCTATCTGGAGACTGGTGAAACAGAAGCATTCGCGCTCAACACTCACGCTAATCCACGAGCTCGCTGTGTAAACCCCGACACGTCACACTCCGGAGGCGACAGCAACAGTGTCCACACGTGTAGGTCCATTTCGATCCAAAGTCCCCGTTGGACACCTCGGGGGCGCCAGCGTCTCCTGTGAGGGGAGGGGGAAGATTACGACGGATGATTGAAGAGGAGAAGGAGGAGAGGAGGAGGTTCTTCAGACATATCCAAACAGACACGAGATTCAGACCCCCGCTGGTGACAAATGCCAGTGCGTGTCTCTCCAGATTTGTGCAGCAGTGGTACACAAACAAACGTCCCCCTGAATGCAAAAGAGTGTTCTCGAACATCTGAAAACCCAAGCGCTCCTTTATGTGTTTGTGTTTGTTTGCAGAGGGTGTAAAGGTCAGACTTTGTGTAGTAGATGTTGGCGGGGCTCTGCGGGGGCATCTCCTGGAAACGATGGTAAAACCGGATGGCCGTAATCGCCGCTCACTTTCCTCGTAGTGAGGGCAGTAGTTGTTTTCTGTCCGCAGGGGGATGATGATGTCGCTGGGCTTCCCTCCGTCCCTGCCGTGCCCCCCCGGGAGTTTGGGGTTGGAGAGCGTTCTGAGGGACAGGGCGGAGGGGGCGGGTTGCGAGTGCGAATTCTTCCTAAAGGAAAAGCGTTTGCGCATTTTTGATGAGAAGGGATGACCAGGAGGAGGATGAGGACGAGGAAGATGATGCAGCCATGCCGGCGATGGCGGAGAACACGCCACTATTTTGGAGCCCCAGGATCCCGTCTGTGTTGGAGGGAGTGTTTGGACTGGTCCTGGTTCTGTGATCTGAGGGAAAACGGACAGAACAGAGTTAGAAAAGAGCCGAGTTTGTGCTTCAGACTCGAGATACCATCAGACACACATCAGACACATGATACGTTGGCCTTTGTAGCGTGTGGGATATCGGCTTTAAAACCTCCAGCACTGGCACATATTTAGTTTTGTTCGATTTTGCTGCTGCTAGAAAATCCACACAAAGCCCCATATTAACAGCTTTAATAAAATCAAAATCGGCTCAAGTATCGGCAGATCTATCATCCATCAAGTTTTTCTCTTTAGATTAAACTGGACTCTTCTGTGAAATATCCAAAGGTGAATGTTCATGTTTGCTCTGATCAGCTGTTTTAGTGACTCTGAACACTCCGTTATAACAAATAAAACATCTGTATTTTATGTTTGAACTGCCTCCATCTGTGTTTAAATATTATTTTAGAATGTGCTGAAGTCCGTCTGAGACACGGCGACTTACACTGGAAACATCCAACAGGTAAATCAAACTCATTGTACGAGCCCCCCCCCCGCCCCCTCGCGCGCCCCTCGCCTCATCTGTGTTTAATAATCCGATTGGCCAATGGATGTTGTGATGTCACCAGTGTCTTAAAGTATCATCACTTGCTGTAGAAAAGAATAAATAAAACTAAATAGTGTTTAAGTTTACAAAAGCAAATCAAACATCGACGTCGCTCTGGAAACACGTAACAGTAAGTGATGTAATGTAACGTTTTGTTTTACATCCTTTTACACGTTCTTCAAACATGTCAAGTCTTTGTCAATAACATCATCGTCTGCACCACAAGGCTCTGACTTCAGGCCTGTTTGGAGCTTTAATTATTAAATAAACGAAGCCTGTGCCACAGATGGTTTCTGCCAGGACAGAGCTGGCAGCCCAAAGCCTGGACAAAAACTGTCAAAATATAAAACATCTCCAGGACAAAAACGCTCTGTGCACAGAAACATGCAGCTCACTGTGCGCTAACGCTAACAGAACAATGCTAACAGCGCACCGCTAACAGCGCAAAGCTAGCAGCGCAATGCTAGCAGCGCAACGCTAACAAAGCGCAACGCCAGCAGTGCAACGCCAACAGCGCAACGCTAACAGCGCAACGCTAACAGCGCAACGCTAACAGCGCAACGCTAGCACGCAACGCTAGCAGCACAACGCTAGCAGTGCAACGTCCAACAGCGCAACGCTAACAGCCCACTTATAAACTCAAGAAAAATCATAAACAACCTGTTAAAATACAAATTAATTAGAATAAAGACGACACAATTATTGTAAAATATAGCAATCTTCACTGTTTAAAACCCTACCACACCGTGACCTCTGACCTCTGACCCACCTGCAGCTCCCTGTCCACTGTCCTCATCTTTAGCGTAACTTCTGCGAAAACGTAGTGTAACTACTTCCTGTCCCTTTTTTCTCTCTCTGCGAAGGAGGTAGTGATGCTAAAGGAGGTAGTGATGCTACAGGGGGTAACAGTATGATGCTAACAGGAGGTAGTGATGCTAACAGGGGGGTAGTGAATGCGCAACAGGAGGTATTGATGCTAACAGGAGTAGTGATGCTAACAGGGAGTAGATTGATAGTTATGCTAACAGGGAGGTAGTGATGCTAACAGGAGGTAGTGATTCTAACAGGGAGTAGTGATTGCTAACAGTCGGATGGTAACGTGATGCTAACAGGGAGTATGCTAATCTTGTAGTGCTAACAGGAGGGTGAAGTGATGAGCTAACAGGGAGTAGTGATGGCTAACAGGAGGTAAGTGATGTTAACAGGAGGTAGTGATGCTCAAACAGGGAGTAGTGATGCTAACAGGGATGTAGTGATGCTAACAGGAGTAGTTGATGCTAACAGGAGGTAGTGATGCTAACAGGGAGTAGTGATGCTAACAGGCGGTAGTGATGCTAACAGGGAGTAGTGATTACTAACAGGAGGTAGTGATGCTAACAGGAGGTAGTGATGCTAACAGGGAGGCTCTGGTTTTTGAAAAACCCCGGTGTGTTGGAGTGTTTTCCTGATGGGGCTCAGTAAGCGTTCGTTCGCTGTTGTGGATGCTAAAACGTTGGCCGTTATCTTTGCTGGAGTAAATTGGCTTACAGGTCTTGAGCAAGACAAGGATCTGTTATGCTGTTATGACAGGTGTGGACTACCTGCTTTTGGCTTCCGGGACAGATACAAATATTGATCTGGGTAGGGTCCCTCTCTCTTGGGCAATCAGAGGGCGAGGTGATAGCATTTAGCGCTAACTGCTCCGGTCATGATGCGTATTCTTCCCCAAATCACAACCGTGATCACGCCATCTGTTGTTTGCTGTGGGGGGCTCATGGATACCCTGAGCCCTTTCATGTAATTCCCTAAGTGATAGCCATGGATGGGTCACATCAAAGTGGGCGTCCCCTTTAAAACGAAAGCTGCGGTCTCGCACTTCAACGCGAATCCCATACTACCCTTGATAACATGTTCAGCATGTCAAGATAGTCACTTTTGTGTTTTCACTAAGAACAGAATCGGGTGAAATACAAAAAATCGGTGAAACATCCTTTTGAATTTTCTTTGGTCCTTTTTGTCTTTTCTGAGTTGGGACCGTGGTGAGGAGGTGGGGCGGTGAAGGAGGGGGGGCGGCGGTGAGGAGTGGTCGGCGTGTGAAGGGAGCGGCGGCGGTGATGAGGGTGCGGCGGCGGGGGCAAGTTGGCGTGTGGGGGGAGGGGGGGCTGTTTTATGGATAAAGAGAGAATGACCTGGTTTTTGAAACTGGAGTCTGACCAAACTCCCTGTGTTTTCCATGATGTGAGCAGACTGCTTTGCCATAAGCGCTCACCCCCACCGCCTGCGATCTGTTACTGGCCACTGACACCGGAGGTGAGGAAGTGCACTCACTACAGAACAAGGCAACCGTGACACACCAAAAAAACGCTCCAATATTACACCAATATACTACAATGTACTATCAATACAACGTGCGGTACTTATGACAGAACTACACAACAAATACTGCAAAAGTTAAACACTACAACAAGACCGGACCCCAGTGTTTTGTAGTACTCATGATACTAACGGCAGTTGACCAAATAAACACAAACTTTAACTCTTTTAAGTACAATTTTTTTAAAAAACCAAAAAAAGGGTTACTTAAATACTTTTAACTTCATTAGATTGTTTTTTTTTGTCCTTTGAATACTTTTAACTTGAGTATTTCTTTCATCTAGTATACCTGAAGACCAAACTGACGTACTTCTTCCACTACTAATACATACTAACACTACTACTACTGCAATCTACTACACACTACTACTATACGACGTCATCTACTAGCTACAAGTACTACACTACTAAAGAACTACTTGCATCCTACTAACAAGTCAAAAAAAAAAAAAAAAAAAAAAAAAAAACAAAACCCTTTTACGTATCTGCGATCAAAACTTTTTCTGATCTGTATAAGCTCATCATTCACATGGAAGCGGACCCAGACGGGGGAAGCCGAGTACAAAGCTACATTATCTTATTCTAACCCCCAAATTCTTTAAATGAGTCTCCCGCTGGCTGGGCTCCGCCCCCTCAAGCCTCCATCGTTACCACGACGAGCCTCGTACCGCCGCACTAATTGCTCTACTAATGTCCTGAAGCCTTTAGCAACGGTCCCTGACCGCTTCTGGCATTATGGGCCTAAATGACATCATCTGAACAAGCTCCCGGGGTCGCTTCAAGCTTTAATCAGTGAAATCAACAAGACCAGAGGAATTCAGGCAGCCCTCCGAGGCCCTCAGAGGCCGGCCAGCGTCCATCCCCCTGACGCACCCCTTGACCAGACCCTCAGACAGCCCCAGACCAGTCCTCAGACTCAGACACCCATACCAGCCTCAGACCAGCCTCTGACCATCGGCGTAAACGTCCCCCGTTCACAACAAAGCGCTTGCACGCTGTAAGCCGCGCCGCCCCTATGGACAGAGCACAATCACACTACTAGAGCAGCACATTTTTTTTACCTTTGGACCAAAAATGACGACGCGACGCTTGCAGAATCCCGACAAGTATCCACGTTTAAGAAAATAAAACTGAGAAGACGGTTTTCTGGAGCGAAGTAAAACCCTCTTTTTTCTGTTTTCTACCATTTGCAAAGAAGGTAAAATGTTTTATCGATTCACAGAGATTATACAGCAGATTATTATTAGCATTAGCATTAAGCATTAGCAGATGAAACCACTAGCACAGAGCTTTAGTCACAGCTGAAAACACTTTAAACAGTTTAAAACCTTCGTCTCGAATTTTCATTTCATTTCCGTGTTTCTTGTCCTTGAGAACAAATCGTTCCTCATTTTGAAATTTTGTTGACCACTGAGACGGTCATTTTAATATTTCAAACCAAACTGGATAAAACAATATAAAACACTATACATTCGCGGAAACGCCTTAAACTCAGCAGTCAAGACAAAATGAATCCAACACGCAGAAACCTGACGTGAGACGGACGCGTTTGATATGTAACGCACTCAAATAAGGAAATTATGCAGCTGGTGTTTATCGCTCTGGGGCAGACGAGCAGCAGGTTTGTTCCAGTGGACTCAGAAAGTTACCTATGAAAAAACTCCCCCCCTTTTTTCCTCTCCCGTCCTCGTTTTCTCTCCATGCGACTGTGAAAGGTGCTTGCTGCTCCAAAACAGGAAGGAAAAATGAGACTCCGAGCAGCCAAGCCAGAGCCGAGGAGCAAAAATTCAAAGAACCGATCAGTAAACAACCACAGATCCTCAAAGACCGATCAGCAACAACCAAAGAGAGCGCCGAAAAGACAACGATCAGTCAGAACAACCGAAGAGCCTCAAAGACTCATATCAGAACAACCAAAGAGCCTCAAAGACTGATCAGAACAACCAAGAAGCCTCACTTACTGATCATAACAACCCAAGAGCCCTCATGGACTGAATAGAACAACCTAAGAGCCCCTCAAAGACTGAGTCAAACAACCAAGAGCCTCCAAGACTGATCAGAACAACCAAAGAGCCTCATGGACTGATAGAACACCTAAGAGCCTCAAAGACTGATCTAAACAACCAAAAAGACCCCATGGACTGATCAGAAACAACCAATAATTATCACAAAGAACCCTCATTCAGGACAGATCATCACAACCTCAAAGAGTGATCCCCTACATCTCCGAATTTGACTGATCATAACAAACGAAAGAGGAGCCGAGTCCTGGGCACGGATCTAGCCTCCACAAAGAAAGGCGCACACGCGGGACTGATCAGACAAGGCAACAACTCAAGGCTGGCAGAACTTGCAACGAGACTGTCTTCTCACCAGAACAACCAACAGAGCCTTCAAAGGACTGAATTCAGAAAACAAAGCCAAAGAAGCCTCCAAGGTCTGATCAGAAACAACCAAGAGCCCTCACGGACTGATCACACAACCAAGCGCCTCAAAGACTGAATCAGACACCACCAAAGACCCTCAAAGACTGATCAGAAACCCGAAAGAGCCCTCACGGACTGATCATAACAACCAAAGACCCTCACGGCCTGATCAGACACCAAAGAGCCTCAGAAAGAGCTGATCAGAACAAACCAAAGAAGCTCAAAGACTGGATCAGAACCAACCAAAGAGCCTCAAAGACTGATCAGAAACAACCAAAAGAGCCTAAATGACGATCATAACACCAAAAGGAGCCTCAAAGACTGATCAGAACACAAAAGCCCTCAAGTACTGGATCAAACAACCAAAGAGCCTCAAAGACTGATCAGAACCCCAAAGAGCCCTCCAAAGACTGATCAGAACAACCAAAGAGCCTCCCGTAATGATCCGACCACAAAGAGCCTCCGGACCTGATCAGAACAACCGAAGAGCCTAAGACTTATCAAACAACCGAAGAGCCCAAAATTCTTTTTATCAGTGGTTTTATTCTTAAATTCCATATGAGCTTTGGAAAAATAAAACCTAATCTCTGGAACATAAAGTGGCCTCTGACTCTCCTCGGCGAGCCCGCCTCGAGACGAGCCGCTGAATAGGGTGGGTTCGTGTGGCGGTTTGTGGGGGCGGGTGGGTGTACTTTGTACTACTACTACTACTGCTGCTACTACTGCTTGCGACTGCCACTTCTACTTCTCCTGACTGGTTACCCTGTTTATATTTGCATTTTCCTGTATGAGTCTGAGGTTATCTGAAGTACTGTTTTGTTTTTGGTTGGATTTTCAGGTTGCGTATTTATACTTTTTATAACTGATACCATGATACTGATACTTGTTCATTGGCCCATGTGACTCTAAGGCCCGCCCCCGGCTACTTAACACAGATTTTCTTTTGTCCCCCAGACAAACCTGTAGGCGGATCTTAAAATTTTCAGTCTTTTGTTTTAATTTAAATGTTTTGTCTCACGTCAAAATATTAACTGAACTAAAGTTAAAGGAGTCCTCCTACCTCCAGAGTCAAACTATTATCTTTTACTACTTTACTACCCCCTGTGTTTTGTATTAACTACATTACTACAAAGCAAATCTTTCTAATATTCCAGTACGCTCAATTTCATACATTACTAAGTATTACTACTTTAGTTTACTTTAAACCTGTTTTAAGTACTCACGAGTACTACTACTATTACCACTACATGTCTACTAACTAATTCCGAATTGTTCTAGTACGGTCATAAATTACTGCAACGTTAATAACTTTTATACTACACATTACTAATGTTACTAAATATTCATACTGCTTACTACTCAAACTGTATACTCCGAACGTGTCCTGTTACTGTTGAGGCCGTTTTTCCCTCCTGATGGCCGTTCTCTTTTGAACCTTTGCCCTCCTATGGGCCGGTTCCGTCCCCTGCGGGCCGTATTGGCCGGTAAGTCCCCGCTGTGGGCCATATCTGCGCCCCGGGCGTGAGCCCGTGGTCCCCGTGGGCCGTGTTCCGTGGCCGTGTGCTCATGTGGATAAAGTCATTCTGCCTCCACCGTGTTTTTCTGGCAGCCGGTTTGATCCGGTGTTGTCAGATGGGCTGGGGCTGGG
>JAIEZT010001336.1:37381-74653 GCA_019594935.1 Periophthalmus modestus
AAAGATGGACTAAAAATGCTCTTGATATCTGAGCGTTTGATGACGAGTTTTATGGCGGCTGCATTATTGATGAGGCTCAGACTGATGCATTAACTCATGAAACTTGTATAGAGCATTACACGAGGAAGAACACGGCCCCGAGAGGAAGAACACGGCCCCGAGAGGAAGAACACGGCCCCGAGAGGAAGAACACGGCCCCGAGAGGAAGAACACGGCCCCGAGAGGAAGAACACGGCCCCGAGAGGAAGAACACGGCCCCGACATGTCGTATCGATTACGGCGAGAGTTACGGGGCCTCCTCTAAGATCCATATGGAAAGACATTAGGACGACGGCACTAAGAGTCACTTAAGAGTATTGACAAAGACCCCTCCTCCGACCCTCCGACCCTCCAACCCCTCCTCCGACCCCCTCCTCCGACCCTCCGACCCCCTCCTCCCGACCCTCCGACCCCCTCCCTCCGACCCTCCGACCCTCCGACCCTCCAACCCCCTCCTCCGACCCTCCGACCTCCTCCTCCGACCCTCCTCCTCCGACCCTCCAACCCTCCTCCTCCGACTCTCCGACTCTCCGACCCCCTCATCCGACCCTCCTCCTCCGACCCTCCAACCCTCCTCCTCCGACTCTCCGACTCTCCGACCCCCTCATCCTCGACCCTCCTCCTCCGACCCTCCAAGCCTCCTCCTCCGACCCCTCCTCCACCCTGGTCCGCCCGGGTGGTGGTGCGTTTGTCGACATCATTTGGGGGAAATGTGAAGAACAGAATTTCCAGCGTTCAAAGTTTGTTGACATAAATTTGACAAGCAGCAATTATCCAAAAAACCAGAGCAGCATCTGGAAAAACACGGAGCTGGAGTCAGAGAGGCTCTCGTTTCATTTTACATTTGTTTATTTATCCATCATTTACTGCAACATGAAAAAACAAAGAAACATGCAAAGTTAAATGGATTTTAAAACATGTTTGGTATTTTTGGAGGTAAAATGGAGGAAAAGAGCCAGGAGAGCATTCAGGGACGACTCGTGTGTGTCAAACCCTCGGACATTTTGGTTTATTTTTTTACTCAAAAACTAAATTAGTCCAAACATCTTATCAAATGATTCTGGTTAAATCAAAAAGTCCATTAGACAAACTCGAGTGAAACTCCAGTAAAACAGAGACTGAAGGATCCTGTGAGTGCCGCGTTCAAACAGGAAGTGATCATGTCGCACTTCCTGTTTCATCGACTCTGGCTCCAGTTCACTTTCTATGTAAAAACTGTCCCCTCTCTCTGTCCCTGCTGCTGTCAGACTCATTTTGGTCTTAAATGTTCGTATTAACCCTCTGTGGTTCTTTCTTTTTTCTATTTTCTTTTTGAGGTTTCTTTTTGGGTTTTTTGTTTTTTTTTGTTTTTTTGTTTTTTGCTATTTTGAGTTTATATCTAAAATTTTATTTATATTTAGTTATTTTAAGTTTTTTTTTATTTTTAGTTTTTAGTTTTTTTGAGTTTATTTTAATATATTGTTATTTTGGGGTTTTGGGTTTTTTTTTGTTTTGTTTGTTTTTTTGTGATTTGGAAGATTTTTTTTGTTATATATTTATGCAGAAAGGGGCGTTACCTTCAGCAGGCTGGCTCCTGATTGGCTCTTTGGTTGCTGTGATACTCGTGGTCAGATTTCTGCTCCAGTTTAGCCGCTATAACGTGGAGCCTCGTCGAGCTTCGTTTGGCGCTGACGCTGTGGTGACGTCTCACTCACTTCACGTCGTCTGTTTCGGGCGTTTTGTTCCTCACAGTTGCTCATTCGGGTGGATGATTATTTGCTAATTACATCCTGTTGTTCCAGTAAATGTCGCAGATAAGAGCAGATATTGCACAAAATGTTACATTAAAATGAACCACAAAAATGTGACTGTTGTGATTAATCTGCTCGTCTGTTTTTGCAGCTGTTTGATGATTATTAAAAGCTTCATCCTCCACACGTCACAACATTATCCACTTTATACATCCAGCCTCCACCTTCACCAAAGCTTTAGCTAAAGAGAAAAACTCCCATAATCCTTCTCTTCTCATCCACGTTTTCTCGTTCAGTCCTCTCCGTCGCTCCTCGGTCTGACAGACGTCGGCCTCCTGGACTCGGGGAGGAGTACTGAAGCTCACACTTTTGTGCTGGTGGTGCAGGTGACCAGTCTAATCCTTATCGACGAGTCTGTACAAAGACGAGTCGGGTCTGTGTGGACGGAGTCAGATTTACGGCTCTTGATTAGTCGGCTCTTTGTCTAAACACAATAGAACTTATTGAGCACAATCACGTCTGAGAAGCGGACGGGTCTTTCAAATAAACTCAGCTAATTATAAGTAACTGTTCTGCCTCCAAACTTTGATGTAAAAGAAACTGTGGGACTTTTATGGTTGCCAGATAAAAACACATTTGTATCGTTTAAATAATCATTAAACTGTTGTTGGTCTTGTTCGTGGACGTCCTTGTTTCCTCCTGTTCCTGATGCAGTTTGTGTATTTGCTCGAGTTTGTGCGGCGCTGATGGAGGATATTTTATTGTAATGATGCACAAGCTGCAAAGTCGCTCGGCTAAAGACGTGTGAAAACCTCCAGAATAAAAGTCACCTTCAGAATAAATCACTTCAAACTAAAAGTGAAAAATAAACAAGTGGATATAATCCGTCATAAATATGAAGCACTCGTCCCAAACACGGAAAACGTCTGATTTTAAGTCCAAAACCAGCGTCTGCTCCTGGGAGGGCATCTGGAGGAAAGTCTGACATGAACAAACCTGAGAACACGGGTCGAGATGTTCAAATACCAGGTCCAGACCAGGTCCAGACCAGGACCAGACCAGGACCAGACCAGACCAGGACCAGACCAGACCAGACCAGGTCCAGACCAGTCCAGACCAGGACCAGACCAGGACCAGACCAGGTCCAGACCAGGACCAGACCAGACCAGGTCCAGACCAGTCCAGACCAGGACCAGACCAGGACCAGACCAGGTCCAGACCAGGACCAGACCAGGACAACACCAGGACCAGACCAGGACCAGACCAAGACTAGACCAGACCAGGACCAGACCAGACCAGGTCCAGACCAGGACCAGATCAGACTTTATGACCTTCTACAGTCCATGACTCAGCTCCTCGTGCTTCACAGATGAACGTCACTGTGGGTCGTTTTGCTCTGAATTCTGTTTAATGATGAACTGTCACATAAGTAAATGTGTTTTATATTAGTTTAAACTGAAGCAGTTTCATAAAATGGTTCCATTGACTTTCTGTCCAAAACTGCAGGAGTGATTCTGCTGCACGGCCGCTCATAATCTCAAACAACACGGGTCCAGGACACAGTTTTTCAAAGTATTACAAGTAAGTACAGAAGAGCAAACCCCGAACCATTTACAGAGACTGAGTGAAGTACCATCTGAAAGTCTCCTAGAAGATGTGAATGCAGCAGAGAGCGATCCTCAACCATCACAGAAACAAGGAGCTGATATACACTTCAGCAGATCCTAGAGATGCTTGGAAATAAGAGCCACAGGAGCCACGAGAAACAAGACCCACCATGAGAAACGACGGTTAGAGAAGATACCTCCAACGAGTAAGGCAAGTCCTGAGGAGTCAGCCTGCTGGGTATCTAACAGTAATCAGATACCAGCAGGAATCATAAGCCAAAGGAGGAGATACAGACACAGATGTTAAGACACGAAAGCTCCTGACCTGCATGGAGGGACCATCCCAAATCCAGCTCCCTGAGACTGTACGAGCCGTAAGGAAGGAGGCCGAGGACTAGTGAGTGTGAGAGCCACAGTCCAGGATGAAACATCCAAGATCCACAAGTACATCCAGGACAAGGCCCCAACAGATGATCAGTGTCTCAGACAGTGGAGCAGAGGAAGAGGAGCTGGAGGAACCATCATGGAAGGACAAGCCCCTGCATGGGATGTACCACCGGAACAAAACTGAAGTGGATCATATCAAGAAATCCACCAATGGTTTGAGAAAGAGCCGGACTGAAGGACAGAGGCTCATCCTGGAGCACAGGAGCAGGCCTTGAGCACCAGAGCGATAGAGGCTCAGATCTACCACCAGACAAGACCCAAGACAAAGAGGCTCCTGAGACAATCCAGCTCATAACTGCAGGTGTAAGATGCTGCAGGGAAAACAAACATGGAGCCACATAACCAAGTGGAGCCATAGTGACAGAAACATCTGTGAGAGAACGGACTGGAAACCCCCAGGTCAAGAAACACCTCCAAAGGTCGTGGAGAATGAGCCAAGATCCTGTGGGACTCAGATACAGACTGACAGATGGAGATGGACCAACCGGACATAGTGGAGGTGGATAAACAACAGAGCAAAGCCGTCGTGGTGGAACATCACAGAACCAAGAGAACATCAGGAAAAAGGAGCATGAGAAACTAGAGAAATACCAGGGGCTCAAAGAAGAGCTGGAGAAGGTCTGGAAGGTGAAGGCCTCAGTGGTGCCCGTGGTCATCGGACTCGGGGCAGTGACCCCCAAACTGGAGGAGAGACTACAGCAGATCCCAGGAGAAACATCAGACCAGTCCAGAAAAGGAACAGCAAAGATACTGAAGAACCATCAAGCTCCAGACCTCTGGGAGAGGATCCGAGTGAGGAAACAAGGGGATGAAACAACCCGGGGAGGGTGAGGAGCAGATTCATATACTATAAAATGACACATTTAAACTATTTTTTTTCTGTTCTTTTTTTTTTTTTTTTTTTTTGCATTCTTTCCCAGAGACGCCTGGAGCGTCATTAACCTGTGATTCATTGATTTTTTTATTACATTTTTAGTGACATTTTGGACACTTGGTGCAGGTGGGACCAGCTCAGCAAATTCTCTACGGAAAGATTCAGTGAGTTTGGCCGAGAGCAGCAGCCACGTGATGCCAGCTTCACTGTGGAAAGTTTCAGAGTTAACACTGAAAGTTTCAGGGTCACACTGTGTCAGTTTCAGGCTCACACTGTGTCAGTTTCAGGCTCACACTGTGTCAGTTTCAGGCTCACACTGTGTCAGTTTCAGGGTCACACTGTGTCAGTTTCAGGCTCACACTGTGTCAGTTTCAGGCTCACACTGTGTCAGTTTCAGGGTCACACTGTGTCAGTTTCTCAGTTTCAGGGTCACACTGTGTCAGTTTCAGGGTCACACTGTGTCAGTTTCTCAGTTTCAGGGTCACACTGTGTCAGTTTCAGGGTCACACTGTGTCAGTTTCAGGGTCACACTGTGTCAGTTTCAGGGTCACACTGTGTCAGTTTCAGGCTCACACTGTGTCAGTTTCAGGGTCACACTGTGTCAGTTTCAGGCTCACACTGTGTCAGTTTCAGGGTCACACTGTGTCAGTTTCTCAGTTTCAGGGTCACACTGTGTCAGTTTCAGGGTCACACTGTGTCAGTTTCTCAGTTTCAGGGTCACACTGTGTCAGTTTCAGGGTCACACTGTGTCAGTTTCAGGTCACACACTGTGTCAGTTTCAGGGTCACACTGTGTCAGTTTCAGGCTCACACTGTGTCAGTTTCAGGGTCACACTGTGTCAGTTTCAGGCTCACACTGTGTCAGTTTCAGGCTCACACTGAGTCAGTTTCAGGGTCACAATGTGTCAGTTTCAGACTCACACTGTGTCAGTTTCAGGCTCACACTGTGTCAGTTTCAGGGTCACACTGTGTCAGTTTCAGGCTCACACTGAGTCAGTTTCAGGGTCACAATGTGTCAGTTTCAGACTCACACTGTGTCAGTTTCAGGCTCACACTGTGTCAGTTTCAGGGTCACACTGTGTCAGTTTCAGGCTCACACTGAGTCAGTTTCAGGCTCACACTGTGTCAGTTTCAGGCTCACACTGTGTCAGTTTCAGGCTCACACTGTGTCAGTTTCTCAGTTTCAGGGTCACACTGTGTCAGTTTCAGGGTCACACTGTGTCAGTTTCAGGGTCACACTGTGTCAGTTTCAGGGTCACACTGTGTCAGTTTCAGGGTCACACTCTCAGTTTCAGGGGGACGTGCTGGACTCTTTTCTTCGTCTCCTGCTGATGACTTTTGTTTCTCGTGTTTCTCCTAAAACGACTCGTGATTCAGAGTTTCACAAAACGTTAAGTCACAAATGTAAATGTGGCTCGTTCGTTTGACGAGGACGAGACTGAACATTTGAGACAAACTGAGGAGCTTTTGTTCAGCTCGTTTTCCTTCAAAACCTGATTTTGTTTCTTTGAGAGTAATTACTCCAGAGCCACATTCTGCTTTTTCTGTGGCTAATGGCACAAAAACAAATGTGTATTTTTCAGATGAAACGGGAAAAGCTTCGCTCTCCTCGTCTCTGCTGCTTCATGATCATTTCTCGTCTAATGAAAACGACTCAAACTGGATCAAACCTGATTTTTATTCAAGAGGCTCATTTTACGGGAAAAGATTCAACTTCACGACTGTGCACATTTTAAAAAGTGATATTTACTCTGTTTGAAAATGTCTGAAGCAACAGGCCGTTTCTGTGTTTACACTGAAACTGAAGCAGCTGCAGTCAATCATTTATTTATAATAATAATAATATTTTTTTACTGAAGTACAAAGTGTGTACTGTTTACTTTTCCTTGAGTACATTTCAGAGCAGTATCTGTACTTTTACTACGTTTTTGAACTGAACTGAAAAGTAAAAGTATTTTTCTTGTGTGAGATCTGCTGAAAAGTCGAGGTTTATTTTAACATGTTCAGAATTTAAACAAAACAAAAATATACAAATAAAAACAGAAAAACCAGAAAAAAAAAGTATTTGATTGTTTCTCTTGATACTTTCACTTTTTACTCTTTAAGTACATTTTTAAACAGGTATTTTATGTATTTTTTTTTCATGTGATACTTTTACTTTTACTTGAGGTTTTTTTTTTTTTTTTTTTTTTTTTTGCCCCAGTATTTGTACTTTTACTTTAGTGACAGAGCGGAGTACTTCTTCACTGCTGTACTTCACAGTCAGTACTTTTACTTATAGTAGTTTGGACACAGACTCAACACTTGGATTTGAATAATCACATTTTGAAACTTTTTTAAAGTATAAAAGTACAAGTAAAAGTACGTGTGAAAGTACGTGTAGAAGTACATGTAAAAGTATGTGTAAAAATACGTGTAAAAGTACGTGTAAAAGTACGAGTAAAAGTACGAGTAAAAGTATGTGTAAAAGTACGTGTAAAAGTACGTGTAAAAGTATGTGTAAAAGTATGTGTAAAAGTATGTGTAAAGTATGTGTAAAAGTACATGTAGAAGTATGTGTAAAAGTACATGTAAAAGTACGTGTAAAGGTACGTGTAAAAGTACGTGTAGAAGTACGTGTAGAAGTACGTGTAAAAGTATATGTAGAAGTACGTGTAAAAGTACGTGTAGAAGTACATGTAAAAGTACGTGTAAAAGTACGTGTAGAAGTACGTGTAAAAGTACGTGTAGAAGTACGAGTAAATGTACGAGTAAATGTACGTGTAAAAGTACATGTAAAAGTACGTGTCGTAGTGCCGTTCTGTGTACCTCCGTGTTTAAATCTGATTTATTTGGACGAGCTGTTTGCAGAAACTCGACGCCTCGAGCCTCTTCTTCTTCTTCTTCTTCTTCTTCTTCTTCTTCTTCTTCTTCTTCTTCTGCTGTTTCCATGTGAACCGGCTCTTTCCACATTATAAAAGTACTTCAGACCCGAGGTGTGACTGAGAGTTGAATGAAAAGTCGTCTGCAGTGGGATTAGTATTCACAGTCATGGACATAAATGAGTTAAATTGGTCCCGAGACACTTGAGTCTGCAGCAGCTGTTCTGTCCCAGGTGACGTGTTTCATCTATAAAGACGTTTAGCGGCGGCGTGTTAATACGGCGAGAGGAGGAGGAAACGGGCGTCTGCAGCGACTTCACATCTACAAACCTCTAAACATGCAAATGCAGGCCGGGGTCTGCATGGAAACTCTCTGTTTAAACATGAAATACACTCAGACTCTGACTTTAGACCAAAGACTGAAGAACAGACGAGGGAGACGTCACCGAACTCTGACCACGAGTATCATCGAGACCAACGAGCCAATCAGGAGCGAGGCTGTTCAAGGTAACGCCCCTTACCACCACTAAACTGTCAATCAAACCTCGGGGAAAGAAGGCGCCTGATTGGTCTGTTATTAACTCTACAGCGTCGGGTACTCTCGCCGCTGATAAACTCGAGGTTGTGGAATTTCCATCACCGTAAATCCACAAACAACTGTCCCTCATGTAACGTCAAAGTGTCTCAAAGCAGAAACACGAGGCTCTTTAAATATGTCACTGTCATTATGTAATGTGCTGACATCACCCTCGAAGGCGACCAATCAGAGCAGGAGAACACGACCAATCAGAGCGCAGGAGAACACGACCAATCAGAGCGCAGGAGAACACGACCAATCAGAGCGCAGGAGAACACGACCAATCAGAGCGCAGGAGAACACGACCAATCAGAGCGCAGGAGAACACGACCAATCAGAGCGCAGGAGAACACGACCAATCAGAGCGCAGGAGAACACGACCAATCAGAGCGCAGGAGAACACGACCAATCAGAGCGCAGGAGAACACGACCAATCAGAGCGCAGGAGAACACGACCAATCAGAGCGCAGGAGAACACGACCAATCAGAGCAGGAGAACACGACCAATCAGAGCCCAGGAGAACACGACCAATCAGAGCGCAGGAGAACACGACCAATCAGAGCAGGAGAAGACAACCAATCAGAGTGCAGGAGAACACGACAAATCAGAGCAGGAGAACACGACCAATCAGAGCGCAGGAGAACACGACCAATCAGAGCAGGAGAACACGACCAATCAGAGCAGGAGAACACGACCAATCAGAGCGCAGGAGAACACGACCAATCAGAGCGCAGGAGAACACGACCAATCAGAGCGCAGGAGAACACGACCAATCAGAGCAGGAGAACACGACCAATCAGAGCGCAGGAGAACACGACCAATCAGAGCGAAGGAGAACACGACCAATCAGAGCGCAGGAGAACACGACCAATCAGAGCGCAGGAGAACACGACCAATCAGAGCAGGAGAACATGACCAATCAGAGCAGGAGAACACGACCAATCAGAGCGCAGGAGAACACGACCAATCAGAGCAGGAGAACACGACCAATCAGAGCGCAGGAGAACACGACCAATCAGAGCAGGAGAACACGACCAATCAGAGCGCAGGAGAAGACGACCAATCAGAGCGCAGGAGAACACGACCAATCAGAGCAGGAGAACACGACCAATCAGAGCGCAGGAGAACACGACCAATCAGAGCGCAGGAGAAGACGACCAATCAGAGCGCAGGAGAACACGACCAATCAGAGCGCAGGAGAAGACGACCAATCAGAGCAGGAGAAGGCGACAGCAGCAGGGACAGAGGGAGACACAGTTTTTTAACAGAAAGTGAACTGGAGCCAGAGTCGATGGAGCAGGAAGTGCAGCATGATCACTTCCTGTTTGAACGCGGCGGCGGCTAACAGGTTAGCTCTGTGCATTTATTTGAACAGACTTTGGTTCAGATGTGTTATAAAAACCGTGTTTTTTATTGTTTGCAAACCAGTAAATAATGCTGGTGCACTGTTAGCATGCTAGTGGTTGTTAGCAAATACCATGACGACAAAACTCCATTTTGGCCTCTGAAAGTTCGGCTTATAAACTCATCATGGTGAATCATTAGGATGCTCTGAATGTGTGAGGTAAAGGAAAAAACTGTTTAAAATGTTTTGTTTTTCAGGTTTTTCAGAAGTAAAAATGCAGCAGAGAAACTTAAACAGAAAAACAAGGAGACGTGCGGCGTGTGGGAGGTTTGGAGCGACAGAGAAGTAAAGATGCTGATTTTGTGACTGGTGGAGCAGAGGCAATGGTCCATTTGAAGTATTTAGCAGAGCACTTAGCAGCAGAAGGTCCAGGCCGAGTCTGAGCTTCGTCTTTGTTATGTCACGACTGGAGCAGAACATCACGACTCCAAGAACTGTCGTGTTTATGACCCTCAGACGGTTCATTCTGCTGGATTTATGAGACGTCTGGATTCAAATCATTCTCATAAATACAGATGTGTTGTAGTTTCACTTTGGTCGGACGTCCAGGTCTGTGTTTGATTATTTTTAATGTCGTTTTCCACTGAGACACTGACAAAGCTTTATTTTTATATTTTTGTGTCTTCTTAAATCTCATATTGTAAATGTTTGAGGTTTTTCTTCTATCAGAGACATTTAATACAACTTTATCGACGAGATTATGAAACTGAGACACAAACAGTGGATTTCTTTACATAAGAAGGAAACGAGAGACATCGATGTAACAGATCTGCTCTTCACTTTATCGTTTCATCGTTTCATCGTTTCATCGTTTCAGTTCTCGTGTGTGTTCTATGTTCTCCAGATTTAAAAAAAAAAACTGCTGACCTGACCACCTCACACACGAGAACCTGCAGAGTTCGAGCCTGTGTGTCTCGTCTGAGGGACGCTCGGGGTTTAGGGGGAGTAGAGGAGGTGACAGTTTTTAAAAACATCTGTCTCAGTCGGATCGATACAGCTCACGTTACAGTCGATAAAAACGAGGTGAAGAACACGTCCTCACAGATGAACAGAGACACAGTATTGACGACATATTGACGAGTTTAAGATAATGGAGAAGGTCCATGATGTGCTGCTCGAGGAAGAGGAGGGACAACGGCTGAATGACGTCGGATCAGAGCGAGTCTGGATGAAGATTGAGTAAATATAGAGACGGACGTTTTGGACAATTTCTGAGTGAATAAGTTGGACTTTTGGAGCTCACAGACTCCACCGTGTCCAGACCGAACGAGGATCAGCTCCGTCCTAAAGTCCAGTTTCAGCTGAGACTCGTCACAAAGTAAAACTCCACCTTCTCCAGGAAGATTTAGAAAAAACAACGAGGATCTGGATTATTGTAAATCTGTCTGTGGAGCTGGACCCAGGCTCCTGCAGCGCTGACAGAACATCCAGAACAGAGAACGTCCAGAACAGAGAACGTCCAGAACAGAGAACGTCCAGAACTCATCAGCTCTGCTCACAAAAACACACCAGTCTCTCTGTCCCGTCTCTCTGTCCTGTCTCTCTGTCCCGTCTCTCTGTCCCGTCTCTCTGTCCCGTCTCTCTGTCCTGTCTCTCTGTCCTGTCTCTCTGTCCCGTCTCTCTGTCCCGTCTCTCTGTCCTGTCTCTCTGTCCTGTCTCTCTGTCCTGTCTCTCTGTCCTGTCTCTCTGTCCCCCCGTCTCTCTGTCCCGTCTCTCTGTCCTGTCTCTCTGTCCCGTCTCTCTGTCCTGTCTCTCTGTCCCGTCTCTCTGTCCCGTCTCTCTGTCCTGTCTCTCTGTCCCGTCTCTCTGTCCTGTTTCTCTGCTCTGTCCTGTCTCTCTGTCCCGTCTCTCTGTCCTGTCTCTCTGTCCTGTCTCTCTGTCCTGTCTCTCTGTCCCGTCTCTCTGTCCCGTCTCTCTGTCCTGTCTCTCTGTCCCGTCTCTCTGTCCTGTTTCTCTGCTCTGTCCTGTCTCTCTGTCCCGTCTCTCTGTCCTGTCTCTCTGTCCCGTCTCTCTGCTCTGTCCCGTCTCTCTGTCCCGTCTCTCTGTCCCGTCTCTCTGTCCCGTCTCTCTGTCCTGTCTCTCTGTCCCGTCTCTCTGTCCCTTCTCTCTGTACCGTCTCTCTGTCCCGTCTCCCTTTCCCGTCTCTCTGTCCTGTCTCTCTGTCCCGTCTCTTTGTCCTGTTTCTCTGCTCTGTCTGTGTCTCTCTGTCCCGTCTCTCTGTCCCGTCTCTCTGTCCCCGTCTCTCTGTCCCGTCTCTCTGTCCCGTCTCTCTGTCCTGTTTCTCTGCTCTGTCCTGTCTCTCTGTCCCGTCTCTCTGTCCCGTCTCTCTGTCCCGTCTGTCTGTCCCGTCTCTCTGTCCCGTCTCTCTGTCCTGTTTCTCTGCTCTGTCCTGTCTCTCTGTCCCGTCTCTCTGTCCCGTCTCTCTGTCCCGTCTCTCTGTCCTGTCTCCCTGTCCCGTCTCTCTGTCCCGTCTCTCTGTCCTGTCTCTCTGTCCCGTCTCTCTGTCCCGTCTCTCTGTCCTGTCTCTCTGTCCCGTCTCTCTGTCCTGTTTCTCTGCTCTGTCCTGTCTCTCTGTCCCGTCTCTCTGTCCTGTCTCTCTGTCCTGTCTCTCTGTCCCGTCTCTCTGTCCTGTCTCTCTGTCCCGTCTCTCTGTCCTGTCTCTCTCTCACAGTCCTGTCTGTGAGGAGCATCCACTTGAGCAGATTATCTGAGGAATCAGACGGTTTCTTATTGAATCCACAGAATCAACATCTCCCAGCAGCCCCTGGGGTAATCCAATCCCACAATGCACTGGGGGAACAGGGTTACACATTATTACTAAACATTGGCTGGGACCTGGCCTCAGGTCCAGACGCTGCTGCGTCTCACTCACAGGAAATATTTGATTAAGTAATAATCAAATAATAATCACCAGGAAAAAAGACGTGAATCTGAGACAGAGACGAGAGACAGACTCACACTGTGTGTACAGACTCACTGTGTGTACTGACTCACTGTGTGTAAAGACTCACTGTGTGTACAGACTCACTGTGTGTAAAGACTCACTGTGTGTACAGACTCACTGTGTGTAAAGACTCACTGTGTGTACAGACTCACTGTGTGTAAAGACTCACTGTGTGTACAGACTCACTGTGTGTAAAGACTCACTGTGTGTACTGACTCACTGTGTGTACAGACTCACTGTGTGTACAGGCTCACTGTGTGTACAGACTCACTGTGTGTACAGGCTCACTATGTGTACAGGCTCACTGTGTGTACAGACTCACTGTGTGTAAAGACTCACTGTGTGTACAGACTCACTGTGTGTACAGACTCACTGTGTGTACAGGCTCACTATGTGTACAGGCTCACTGTGTGTACAGGCTCACTGTGCGTACAGACTCACTGTGTGTAAAGACTCACTGTGTGTACTGACTCACTGTGTGTACAGACTCACTGTGTGTACAGGCTCACTGTGTGTACAGACTCACTGTGTGTAAAGACTCACCTCACTGTGTGTAAAGACTCACCTCACTGTGTGTACAGGCTCACTGTGTGTAAAGACTCTGTGTGTACAGACTCACTGAGTGTACTGACTCACTGTGTGTACTGACTCACTGTGTGTACAGACTCACTATGTGTACAGGCTCACTGTGTGTAAAGACTCACACATGTGTTACAGGTGTACAGTGTTACAGGTGTTGTCCATACAGTTGTGTTGTGTGTGTTTTATTTATTTAATTATTTTAAGAAAAATAAATGTTAAAGACAAACAGGGCGACTGTTTCCATCTTTATTTCTCTGGTCTGTTGTTGTGAGACAAAAATCTCGAGGATCTAGATCAGGGCGGAGCTCTGGGCCGCTGCATGAGCAGATCAGTGCCTTGGTGGAGGTCTGTGACTATTTTTACAGTTTATGAAAACAATAAACATGATTCATGTTTCATTCAGTTTAAAAATCAACCTGGCCCACACCGAACCCTGAGGTGGGCCGGCCCACACCGAACCCCGAGGTGAGCCGGCCCACACCGAACCCCGAGGTGAGCCGGCCCACACCGAACCCCGAGGTGAGCCGGCCCACACCGAACCCCGAGGTGAGCCGGCCCACACCGAACCCCGAGGCGGGCCGGCCCACACCAGCTCTGGGACAGAAACATTCTGATGAAGCTGATAAAGAAAATAAAAATATGTGAAACTGTTTATGATTCACCGCAGCACAGAATCCTCCACAGAGACAGAGATGCATGCTGGGAGACAGGGGGGAGGGCCTAATAGAGTCACTCTAACAGGGACGTACAGGGGAGTCAGGGGGGAGTCAGGGGAGAGTCAGGGGGGAGTCAGGGGGAGTCAGGGGGGAGTCAGGGGGGAGTCAGGGGAGAGTCAGGGGGAGAGTCAGGGGAGAGTCAGGGGGAGTCAGGGGAAAGTCAGGAGCCAGCCACAAAACCGAATGAGTGCAGCTGCCCCGAGGCTCACAGCAGAGACAGCAGGAACAAGGGAAGAGGAGGAGAGAGAGGGGGGGAGGAGGAGAGGGGAGGAGGAGGAGGGGGAGGAGAGAGCAGGAGGAGATGGAGGAGGTGGAGGAGGTGGAGGACCAGTGTCAGAGAAAGTGAATAAAGTCTGACCCAAACTGCACAGAAACATGTCAAAGCAAAATGTTTTCAGAGTAAACAAACCTGAGATGACAATGGTCCAAAGCAGCACCCAGTCTACAGCTCTCTTCGGCTCTCTGCGGCTCTCCATGGCTCTCTGCGGCTCTCTGCGGCTCTTCGTGGCTCTCCGTGGCTCTCTGCGGCTCACTGCAGCTCACTGCGGCTCTCTGCGGCTCTCTGCCTCAGAACAAACTGCTCCAGAGGATTGAGGAATTTTATATTTTATGCAGCTGTAAATGTTCATCACTGAGATCAGAGGAAAAGTCTCAGTTAAATGTCTCACTCTGATAAACTTATACATGTTATATATGTTATAAATGTTATACATGTTATACATGTTATAAATGTTATACACATTATACATGTTATAAATGTTATACATGTTATATGTTATAAATGTTATACACGTTATACATGTTATAACTGTCATAAATGTTAAACACGTTATACACGTTATATATGTTATATATGTTATACATGTTATATATGTTATAAATGTTATATATGTTATAAATGTTAAACATGTTAAACACGTTATACACGTTATATATGTTATAAATGTTATATATGTTATACATGTTATAAATGTTATCCATGTTATATATGTTATAAATGTTATACACGTTATACATGTTATACATGTTATACATGTTATAAATCATATAAATGTTATATATGTTATACATGTTATAAATGTTATATATGTTATACATGTTATAAATGTTATACATGTTATAAATCTTATAAATGTTATATATGTTATACATGTTATACACGTTATACATGTTATAAATGTTATAAATGTTATACATGTTATACATGTTATAAATGTTATATATGTTATACATGTTATAAATGTTATAGATGTTATGTTATATATGTTATAGATGTTGTTATATATGTTATACATGTTATAAATGTTATATATGTTATACATGTTATAAATGTTATATATGTTATACATGTTATAAATGTTATACATGTTATAAATGTTATACATGTATATGTTATATATGTTCTGTTATATATGTTATATATGCTATGTTATATATGTGATAATTGTTATACGTTTTATATATGACTTCATGTTTTGTGATGTTAAATATAACGTCTAAGTCTATAGTCGTCACCGTCGCCTCACACCTAAAAGGAGCAGCTCTGCCATTTTTGTTTTGTAAAAGTTTTTCACCAAGAGAAAAACATAAAAACCTGTAAATTTAAAGTTTGTCTTAAACATGATAGATTCTTGTGTTTGTTCACATTCTCTGTCACACACAGGATAAATCGTGGGGTTTAAAACATCCTGATGATGTTTGGTTTATTAAAAATAGCTGGAGCCTCAGAGATGTTCTCGTTCACTGTACCCGCCGCTGCTCCGTTTACGACACATCAAACGCACAATCACTTTAACAACATTTCACGCCATCTCCACTTTCACCGAGATCTGCCGCTTTTCCCCATCATCAGATCAAAAAACAGCCAAACGAAATGGAAACGCTCAGAGCAGCAATCAGACTTAATCATGTATGAAGAAATGTAATTCTGGAGGACACGGCGGCGGTACGGGCGGCGGTACGGCGGCGTGCGGCGGCGGTACGGCGGCGGTACGGCGGCGGTACGGCGGCGGTACGGCTGTAGTTACTATGCAAAGAGGCACGGCCCTAAGAGCTCCAGCCTCTATATGAATTTATGAAGCCTGCATGTGATTTCAATCTGACTAATGTCTCAGAACAGACCCATCTGCGCCGGGACGACCCCCGAGGTGAAGGTTTAGGGAGGCAGAGGGAGGCAGAGGGAGACTGAGGGAGGCAGAGGGAGGAAGAGGGAGACAGAGGGAGACTGAGGGAGGCAGAGGGAGGCAGAGGGAGGAAGAGGGAGGAAGAGGGAGGAAGAGGGAGGAAGAGGGAGACAGAGGGAGACTGAGGGAGGCAGAGGGAGGCAGAGGGAGGCAGAGAGGGAGACAGAGGGGGGCAGAGGGAGGAAGAGGGGAGGCAGAGGGAGGTAGAGGGAGGCAGAGGGAGGCAGAGGGAGCAGAGGGAGGAAGAGGGAGCAGAGGGAGGCACAGCGAGAGGCAGAGGGAGGCAGAGGGGGGAAGAGGGAGGCAGAGGGAGGCAGAGGGAGGAAGAGGGGAGGCAGAGGGAGGTAGAGGGAGGCAGAGGGAGGCAGAGGGGGGAAGAGGGAGGCAGAGGGAGCAGAGGGAGGCAGAGGGAGGCACAGCGAGAGGCACAGTGAGAGGAAGAGGCTCCGGCACCGACCAGAACGACGCAGAGTAAATGTGTCTGCCTCGAGTTTAAGGAGACGGCCTTTTGTGCCCTTTGTGAAGTACTTAAGAAGAGTTTGAGCTGAAGTTTCACCACAGGTTACAGCAGGACGGCTGAGGTGAGACACGAGGAGGTGAGACACGAGGAGGTGAGACACGAGGAGGTGAGACACGAGGAGGACACGAGCTGAGTCTCTATGGTTCTCATCTCTGTGGATCATTATGTCATAATTTACACTTTTTAAATCACAATATTTATCTAAAACAGGTTAATAAAAAAATCAAATCCACTGACTTCTGTTAGAAAACTGTGGCGTCCAGTGGAGCCGACGTCGCCGTAAACGTCACAACAAAGAGCCGCAGGCTGTAGACTGTGGACAGAGCACATCACACTAGCGCCCCCTATGGACAGAGCACATCGCACTAGCGCCCCCTGTGGACAGAGCACATCGCACTAGCGCCCCCTGTGGACAGAGCACATCGCACTAGCGCCCCCTGTGGACAGAGCACATCGCACTAGCGCCCCCTATGGACAGAGCACATCGCACTAGCGCCCCCTGTGGACAGAGCACATCGCACTAGCGCCCCCTGTGGACAGAGCACATCGCACTAGCGCCCCCTGTGGACAGCTGCAAGTCACTTGAAAATAGTGGATTAAAGATTAAACTCAAACATGAATCTCTCCAAAAACAATTTCAGAGACTCAACGAGAAGAAACGACGAGAACCTGGAGAAACATCTGAACAGTTTGATCAGGGCGGGTTTAAAGCCTCACTGTGGAACCTGGAGAAACATCTGAACACAACAGACTGAACACGTCCGGTTTAAGGGACGATGCCGATTTATCTTGTGTTTGTTTTTTGTCATGTTTGTGTCAGGAGTTTCAGTTTTGTACTTTCACCATTCAGTGTACAGAGTACTATGTTAGGCTCATTTTGAGTTGCTACAGTAACAGCACAGGAGCCATTTTGAGGACTTTGAGTATATTGTTTTGAGTCTCTATGGCAACAGGCTGTGTTCCAGGGGGAACTTTAATGTTTTATAAACGAGTCAAATGTAAAAGAGAATGAGATAATATTAATAATGATGCTTAAAGTGGGTCATGTGACCACAGTCATGTGACCACGGTCATGTGACCACAGTCATGTGACCACGGCACATGTTTCTTGAACATTTCAAACAGAAAAACCACAGTGACGTCATCCTCTCGTGTCACAGCTGCCCCGGGGCGACTGAAAGGTTTTGTCTCACACTTTCACACATCAGTGACACAGACACAGGGGGCGCTAAGTGTCTTGCCCAAGGACACAACAACAGTATTCACCTGTGGAAGCTGGAATCGCACCGTCAACCTGTGGGTCAGCTCTGCCAGTGACGTTTATGTCGAGAGTGGGATTTGAACCAACAACTGTGTCTCTGTCCCTCTGTCCCTCTGTCCCTCTGTCCTTCTCTGTGTCTCTGTCCCTCTGTGTCCCTCTCTGTCCCTCTGTGTCCCTCTGTCTCTCTGTCTTTCTGTGTCTCTCTGTCCCTCTGTGTCTCTCTGTCTCTCTGTCCCTCTGTCCCTCTGTCCCCCTGTGTCTCTCTGTCCCTCTGTGTCTCTCTGTGTCTCTGTCCCTCTGTCCCTCTGTGTCTCTCTGTCCCTCTGTGTGTCTCTGTCCCTCTGTCCCTCTGTCTTCGTGTCCAGATCTTGTCACACTTCCATATTTGTTTTGAAAATAAACAGAAGCTTCAGTTGAGTCAAAACAGCTGCAGTGTTTTTGTGTCAGAGTCAAAGCGATTCTGAGTCTGAGTCTGAGTCCGAGTCTCTGTCCTCGTCTCCGTCTCCGTCCTCGTCCCCGTCCTCGTCCCCGCAGGTGTCGTCTTCCTCCGGCTTCAGTCCGTCTCAGATGGACTCACAGGATCAGGTGCAGGTTGAGTTTGTTCGAGGTTGAGGTGTAAAAGTCTGAGCGTCTCCTTCAAACTCGGACACTTCAGAATCTTCTGCAAATGTTTTTTTAAATGATTCAAAATGTGTCTCTGAAGGTAAATGTACTCGAGTATTTGACCCGCCTCACTCGTCACACTGCTCTCCACAAACGTCTTAAAGTATTTATGTCGCTGATGTATTTTATGTAAATAATATTCAGACGTATAAATTCATAAATATATTTGAATCATTTTAAATCTAAATTCTTCTTTATAGATTTATCCCACGTCTCTGAAACACGTCGTTCAGCTCGACTCCGAAAAGAAAGAAAATGTTTAAACTTCAGTCGTTCACTGAAAACGGCCTGTTCTTCTGAGCTTCAACCTGCAGACGTTTAACTTAGGCAAGAGACTCCGCCCACAGTGAGGTGGAGGAGGGGCTGATGGTGCAGATCTGCAGCCTCTCGTCTGTCAGTCTGTCCCAGGGCAGCTGTGGCCTCAGTCATGATGAATAAAGCCCCAGTGCGGAGCTTTGAGAGGCTCATTTTGATCATTACAGATGTGCAGCAGTTTGACCTTTAACTTATCGACCTATAAAGACCAGGTCAGGTCTGTGGAGAGGCGAGGCTCAGCAGTGAGTTTTTAAAAGATATTTTCAGCCATAAAACACAAAAAAAAAACACGTAACTGAGAAATGTTTGATTAATGTGACAAACCAACAACATCTCCATGGAAACAGGGCGGAGCCTCCACCAGGAAATAAGACGACCTTTAACCTCCAGACCCCCCCAACCAGGAAATAAGACGACCTTTAACCTCCAGACCCCCCCAACCAGGAAATAAGACGACCTTTAACCTCCAGACCCCCCCCCACCAGGAAATAAGATGACCTTTAACCTCCAGACCCCCCCCCCCCCCGACCTTTAACCTCCAGACGCCACGATTTATAAAAGTGACTTTATAGAGATGCGTTTTAAATATATTTGTTTTCAAGAGATGTATTTTAAGTGTTTTAAAGATGTTTAAAAGATATTTTTAATGTTTTAAAGATATTTTTAATGTTTTAAAGATATTTTAATGTTTTAAAGATATTCTTAATGTTTTAGAGATCCCAGGGCTGTGATTCATAAAGTGAGTCACAGATTTTTAAACCAGTATCGATTAAACACATTTGACTCGTTTGAACAGTTACAGGGCATCTGGGGTAAACCGATTAAATAAACCCGTAAACGCTGTAACTTTATGAAACAGATGGTCGACTGTGAACAGAACAGAAGCTGAAACAACAGCCAGATATTTATGTCCATATGTTTATAGAAATAATGGCTCTAAAGTGTCACAATATATTTAGTCAAGTCTGAACCTCGACTCTGAATCCAGAAGAAAAACATCACAACAGAACAAGTTCCATGGGAAAAATTTTATTTATCAATATGCCGTAGTTTCCAAACTGGTGGAACAGTATTTCCATTGTAGCTGGTGCCAGGAGGTTACGCTGGGAAGCTGCGAAGATGTGGCAAAAATAAAAGAACAAAACTGACAGTTATGATTCAAAAACAAAGGGAACGATTCAACAGGTTTTGCTTCACATGATCCGAAATCCTACAGAGGCTTTGAGCGAGACAGAGGGTCCGGGACCTCCTGAAACTGAGGCGACGACGAAGCGGGAGGACGACAGAAGACGACAGAAGACCCGCCGCCGAGAAAACCGAAGGAAAACGTGATTTACGACTTTACGTCCAACACGGCGGCGTCTTCCCGCTCCGCCGCCGCCTCCGCCCAAAACACCACATGTTTGAAGGAGCAGGTGCCATCGCTCCACATCAGAGTCGGGTCGTTTCTACTTTTAGTCCTGGACATTTCTCCTGTTGAATCGTGAAACAAAACAAAAATGAAGCCCAGTTTCTTTAACACATGTGGTAACAAAGACGTCTGACAATACTGGACGCTGCAAAAGGACAGCTATGTGTCGATTGCAATATACAATTTAACTCTAAAAGAAAAATAAAGAAAACATATTGCAAACAGAGACAAAATGCAGGATTCATACAAAACACACTTATTAAAAAGACAGCTATTTACAAACATCCGCCATTACAAAAATCTAATCTTTTAAATTTTCTTTTGAGCAGTGTTCAGGTGAAAGTACATCTTTAAAATCGGGCTCTATTCATATATTTACATTATTTTGAACTCAAATTCGAATAACGTTAATAAGTGGTCACTAGGATGAGTGGAAAGTGGGCGGAGCATGGCAGTGGTGGTGGTGATGTGGTAATGACTCCCTTGGCTGGTGTTGGTGACTGGCGCAGCGATCCGAAACAAAAACATTTGATCTAGATTTGTTTCACAGAGGAGCTCCAAACGCTCGTACAAAGAGCAAACAGCTGCACAAGCCGTTAGCTCCCGGGTTAACGACACGCAAAAGTCTTAAGTCTTTCCCCCCCGAAAAAACTCTGAATGTTCAAGCGAGCGAAGCCGAGGCCGCTGCTTCAACCTCTGCGGATCGAGAGTGGCATCGCACACGACGGCGCGTCTCTGGGGCTGAATAAACGTGACGGAGGATGGGTCTTGGCTTGTCAGTCGTGGTGCATTTTGTGGCTATGCAAAAGTGTCAGACTATAGCAGTATTTGAGGAATCGCTGTCCTTATCTGCCCTCCCTCTGCTCTTCTCACACATCATTAACTGAGACGGTGCTGCGCTCGGCTTTGGCAGCCGCACTATTTCGGAGCACCTAGCGAAAGTTCCTCTTTAGTCCAGGAAAACAAGACTCGTGCTCCATCGCGAAAAGGCTACGACGCACAGTCACACATACATATTAATGTCGAACGAGAAAAGGGCAAATTTGAGCGAAAAATATGTGAAAAAACTTCTCCAAACAGCCATCTTGGATCGGGTCCAATTTGAAATGTGGGTTTCGATGCAAAAAAGACAAAGACGTTCACATAAACTGCATGTAGAAGTACTGCAGGTTTGGGTTTCGAAAAGCACACATGCAAACTGGGAAACGCTGGATCAGTTTTGCTACAAACGTTTTATAACAACAAGATAAGTGTATTTCTTGTGCTAGTCCCAAGCCCGGATAAAACGAAGCGAAAATTCCAGTTATCAGCAAAATGAAATGTAACTGAAACAGCGGCGCTAACTACAAGCAGCTCATTAGATTAAAACTTTACCCATTTTGTGTGTAGTAACTTCCCTAATGAAGTGAAAAAAACATCATTTTAAAGTGAAAAATGGCGGTGGCGGTCGGAGCCTGAGCGGAGCTGCAGCCCCGGATCCTGCAAAGCCCAAGGGCTGAGTGAAAGCTAACTGACTGTCCTCCCTCAGCCGCTGCATTTTTTATTCAGCGCACAGGAGGCCGGGGAAAATGAATGCTAAAATACCTCCATCCAAATCTCACCTCCAACTTTAGCCTTTTCGCTAACCCCCATTCCCATCGCGCCTGCCACCTCCCTCTAAGGTTAAGTCGTAAGAAGATTCTGTGGCGTTTTGCTAGACTCTGCCGCCTGCTGCTACGAGTGGGCAACGTGCTAGCACATGGATCACTCATTAGACGACTACAGATGGCAACTGGCAACAGACACTACAGTTTCCTCGTCTTGTCCAACGACAGGCTACCTCCAGCCAATAGTCTGTGGGAATTCAACCTACGCCCACCGAGTCTGCGCAGCGAGCTATAAACTAAGCGTTGGATGTTTACACTGTAGCGCTAGAAGCTAAAACAAACAAATTAACACAAGCTGAATGGCCCCAACCCGCCGTCTCGCTGATAACTTTTCAGAACTGCCAACGAGAGGATTTGGGCTCAGATCGTGTTGGATTGTCTTTCTGTGTTTTGTTGATTTGGAAACTGTAATGAAGAACTGGCCTGGACGTGCCCATCCTCATCGCTCGTACGGAGACGCCGTCAGGAAGTAGGTCACGAGTACCAGGCTGAGCGAGGCGGAGACGAGGGCTGAACACCGTGAAGTCCAGGTTTAGGTAGTCTTTGTGATGGGATTAAATGAGCGACGATGGATGAATGGATGATGCGTTACATGTTTTGAATGATATTTTCTGTACATTGTGCACTTGTAGGAAAAAGTAACAAAATACAACTGCTTTGTGAACTGAATCAGGGAAATCCTCCATCAAAAATAGTAAGGCAAAGATCAGAGGTGCGATAGGGGCTTTAGGGTCTGTGTGTGGTTTACCTGAGCTATCTGGAGACTGGTGAAACAGAAGCATTCGCGCTAACACTCACGCTAATACGAGCTCGCTGTGTAAACCCCGACACGTCACACTCCGGGAGGCGACCGCAACAGTGTCCACACGTGTAGGTCCATTTCGATCCAAAGCCCCGGGACACGTCGGGGCCCAGCGTCTCTGTGAGGGGAGGGGAAGATTACGACGGGATGAAGAGGAGAAGGAGGAGGAGGAGGAGGTTCTCAGACATATCCAAACAGACAGAGATTCAGACCCCGCTGGTGACTGGCCAGTGCGTGTCTCTCCAGATTTGTGCAGCAGGTGGTACAAAACAAACGTCCCCCTGAATGCAAAAGAGTGTTCTCGAACATCTGAAAACCAAGCGCTCCTTTATGTGTTTGTGTTTGTTTGCAGAGGGTGTAAAGGTCAGACTTTGTAGTAGATGTTGGCGGGGCTCTGCGGGGGCATCTCCTGGACGATGTAAACCGGATGGCCGTAATCGCCGCTCACTTTCTCGTAGTGAGGGCAGTAGTTGTTTTCTGTCCGCAGGGGGATGATGATGTCGCTGGGCTCCGTCCCGGCCGTGCCCCCCGGGAGTTTGGGGTTGGAGAGCGTGCTGAGGGACAGGGCGGAGGGGCGAGGTTGCGAGTGCGAATTCTTCCGAGCACGTTTGCGCATTTTGATGAGAAGGATGACCAGGAGGAGGATGAGGACGAGGAAGATGATGCAGCCGGCGGCGATGGCGGAGAACACGGCCACTTTGGAGCCCAGGATCCCGTCTGTGTTGGAGGGAGTGTTGGACTGGTCCTGGTTCATGTGATCTGAGGGAAAACGGGACAGAACAGAGTTAGAAAAGAGCCGAGTTTGTGCTTCAGACTCGAGATACATCAGACACATCGATATTTGGCCTTTGTAGCGTGTGGGATATCGGCTTTAAACCTCCAGCACTGGCACATATTTAGTTTTGTTCGATTTGCTGCTTAGAAAATCCACACAAAGCTTCATATTAACAGTTTAATATCATCAAAATCGGCTCAAGTATCGGCAGATCTATCATCCATCAGTTTCTCTTTAGATTAAACTGGACTCTTCTGTGAAATATCCAAAGGTGAATGTTCACGTGTTTGTTCTGATCAGCTGTTTTAGTGACTCTGAAACACCTTATAACGAATAAAACATCTGTATTTTATGTTTGAACTGCCTCCATCTGTGTTAAATATTATTTAGAATGTGCTGAAGTCGTCTGAGACACGGCGACTTACACTGGAAACATCCAACAGGTAAATCAAACTCATTGTACGAGGCCCCGCCCCCCTCGCCCCTCGCCTCATCTGTGTTTAATCCGATTGGCCAATGGGATGTTGTGATGTCACCAGTGTCTAAAAGTATCATCACTGTAGAAAAGAATAAATAAAACTAAATATGTTTAAGTTACAAAAGAAAATCAAACATCGACGTCGCTCTGGAAACACGTAACAGGAAGTGATGATGTAACGTTTGTTTTACATCCTTTTACACGTTCTTCAAACATGTCAAAGTCTTTGTCTGTAAATAACATCTCGTCTGCACGACAGGCTCTGACTTTAGGCCTGTTGGAGCTTTAATTATTAAATAAACGAAGCCTGTGCCACAGATGTTCAGGACAGAGCTGCAGCCCAAAGCCTGGACAAAAACTGTCAAATATATAAAACATGCTCCAGGACGAAACGCTCTGTGCACAGAAACATGCAGCTCACTGTGCGCTAACGCTAACAGTGCAACGCTAACAGTGCAAAGCTAGCAGCGCAACGCTAACAGCGCAACGCCAGCAGTGCAACGCTAGCAGCGCAACGCTAGCAGCGCAACGCTAGCAGCGCAACGCTAACAGCGCAACGCTAGCAGCGCAACGCTAGCAGCGCAACGCTAGCAGCGCAACGCTAGCAGTGCAACGCCAACAGCGCAACGCCAACAGCCACTTAGTAAACTCAGAAAAATACAATAAACAACCTGTTAAAATACAAATTAATTAGAATAAAGACGACACAATTATTATAAAATATAGAAATCTTCACTGTTTAACCATAACCCCGTGACCTCTGACCTCTGACCCACCTGCAGCTCCCTGTCCACTGTCTCATCTTTAGCGTAACTCTGCGAAAACGTAGTGTAACTACTTCCTGTCCCCTTTTATCTCTAACAGGAGGTAGTGATGCTAACAGGAGGTAGTGATGCTAACAGGGAGTAGTGATGCTAACAGGGAGTAGTGATGCTAAGAGGAGGTAGTGATGCTAACAGGAGGTAGTGATGCTAAGAGGAGGTAGTGATGCTAACAGGAGGTAGTGATGCTAAGAGGAGGTAGTGATGCTAACAGGAGGTAGTGATGCTAACAGGAGGTAGTAATGCTAACAGGAGGTAGTGATGCTAACAGGGAGTAGTGATGCTAAGAGGAGGTAGTGATGCTAACAGGGGGTAGTGATGCTAACAGGAGGTAGTAATGCTAACAGGAGGTAGTGATGCTAACAGGGGGTAGTGATGCTAACAGGAGGTAGTGATGCTAACAGGGGGTAGTAGTAATGCTAACAGGAGGTAGTGATGCTAACAGGAGGTAGTGATGCTAAGAGGAGGTAGTGATGCTAACAGGAGGTAGTGATGCTAACAGGAGGTAGTAATGCTAACAGGAGGTAGTGATGCTAACAGGAGGTAGTGATGCTAAGAGGAGGTAGTGATGCTAACAGGAGGTAGTGATGCTAACAGGAGGTAGTAATGCTAACAGGAGGTAGTGATGCTAACAGGGGGTAGTGATGCTAACAGGAGGTAGTGATGCTAACAGGGGGTAGTGATGCTAACAGGAGGTAGTGATGCTAACAGGAAGTAGTGATGCTAACAGGAGGTAGTGATGCTAATGATGCTAACAGGAGGTAGTGATGCTAACAGGAGGTAGTGATGCTAACAGGAGGTAGTGATGCTAACAGGAGGTAGTGATGCTAACAGGGAGTAGTTATGCTAACAGGGAGTAGTGATGCTAACAGGAGGTAGTGATGCTAACAGGGAGTAGTTATGCTAACAGGGAGTAGTGATGCTAACAGGAGGTAGTGATGCTAACAGGGAGTAGTGATGTAACAGGAGGGTAGTGATGCTAACAGGAGGTAGTGATGCTAACAGAGAGGTAGTGATGCTAACAGGAGGTAGTGATGCTATGCTAACAGGTAGTGATGCTAACAGGAGGTAGTGATGCTAACAGGAGGTAGTGATGCTAACAGGAGGTAGTGATGCTAATAGGAGGTAGTGATGCTAACAGGAGGTAGTGATGCTAACAGGAGGTAGTGATGCTAACAGGGAGGCTCTGGTTGAAAAACCCCGGTGTGTGAGTGTTTCCTGATGGGCTCAGTAGAGACGTTCGCTGTGGTGGAGGCTAAACGTTGGCGTTATCTTGCTTGCTGGAGTAAATTGGGTTACAGTCGGGAGCAGAAAAGGATCTGTATGCTGTTACAGGGTGGGACTGCTTTGGCTTCGGGACAGATACAAATATTTTGGGTAGCGTCCCTCTCTTGGGCAATCAGAGGCGAGTGATAGCATTTAGCGCTAACTGCTCCTGTCATGAGCGGATCTCCCCAAATCAACCGTGATCACGCCATTTTGTTGTTTGCTGCGCCAGGAATAACGGGCCCATTCATGTAATCTAAGTGAATTAGCTCAATCAAAATGGCGTCCCCTTTAACGAAATCTGCGGTCCGCACTTCAACGCGATCCAGATTCTACCTTGATAACATTTCAGCATGTCAAGAGAGCACTTTTGTTTTCACTAAGAATCGGGTGAATACAAAAACGGTGAACATCTTGAATTTATTTGGTCCTTTTGTCTCTGAGGTTTGGGACCGTGAGGAGGGGGCGGCGGTGAGGGGGGGGGCGGCGGTGAGGAGGGGGCGGGCGGCGGGGCAGTGCGGTGTGGGGGGGGGGGGGGGGCTGTTATAGGATGAGAGAGAATGACTGAGTTGAAACTTGAGTCTGACCAATCTGTTTTCCATGTATGTGAGCAGCTGCTGCCAGAGCGCTCACCCCCACCGCCGCGATCTTTACTGCCACTGACCCGGAGGTGAAGGAAGTGCACTCACGACAAGAACAAGGCACCGTGACACACAAAAACGCTCAAATATACGCAAATATACTACAATATACTACAATACAACGTGAGGTACTTATGACAGGAACTACACAACAAATACTGCAAAAAGTAACACTACAAACAGACCTCCCCAGTGTTTGTAGTACTCATGATACTACTCAGTGTACAAATAAAAACAAACTTTACTCTTTAAGTACATTTTTAAACAAGTACTTAAATACTTTTACTTCAGTAGATTTTTTTTTTCATTTGATACTTTTACTTGAGTATTTCTTTGATCTAGTATACCTGAAACAAAACTGAGTACTTCTTCCACTACTAATACTACTAACACTACTACTACTGCATCTACTACAACTACTGCTACTACTGCATCTACTACAAGTACTACTACTACTGCATCTACTACAAGTACTACAGTATCTGCAGATCAAACTTTCTGAGTTGTAGCATCATTTCACTTGGAGCTGACCCAGACTGAAGCCGAGTAAAACTACACTATCTTTATTCTAACCCAAAGTATTTAAATGAGGCTCCCGCTGGCTCCGCCCCCTCGCCGCTCGTTACACAGACGCCTCGTACAGCCGCACTAATGAGCTCTAATGTCCTGAGCCTGGACACGGTCTGACCGCTCTGGACTTATGGGCCTAATGACATCACTGAAAAGCTCCCGGGGCTTCAGCTTATCAGTGAAATCAAAGACCAGAGGAATTCAGAGCCTCAGAGCCTCAGAGCCTCAGAGCGTCCAGCCTCTGACCAGCCTCTGACCAGCCCCTGTCCAGCCCCAGACCAGCCTCAGACCAGCCCCTGACCAGCCCCTGACCAGCCTCTGACCAGCCTCTGACCAGCCTCTGACCAGCCCCAGACCAGCCTCAGACCAGCCCCTGACCAGCCCCTGACCAGCCCCTGACCAGCCCCTGACCAGCCTCTGACCAGCCCCTGACCAGCCTCTGACCAGCCCCAGACCAGCCCCTGACCAGCCTCTGACCAGCCCCAGACCAGCCTCTGACCAGCCCCAGACCAGCCCCTGACCAGCCCCTGACCAGCCCCTGACCAACGACTGACCAGCCCTGACCAGCCCCTGACCAGCCCCAGACCAGCCCCTGACCAGCCCCTGACCAGCCTCTGACCAGCCCCTGACCAGCCCCTGACCAGCCTCTGACCAGCCCCAGACCAGCCTCTGACCAGCCCCTGACCAGCCTCTGACCAGCCTCTGACCAGCCCCAGACCAGCCTCTGACCAGCCCCTGACCAGCCTCTGACCAGCCCCAGACAGCCCCTGACCAGCCCCTGACCAGCCTCTGACCAGCCCCTGACCAGCCCCTGACCAGCCTCTGACCAGCCCCAGACCAGCCTCTGACCAGCCCCTGACCAGCCCCTGACCAGCCCTCTGACCAGCCCCAGACCAGCCTCAGAGCGTCCAGCCCCTGACCAGCCCTGACCAGCCCCAGACCAGCCCCTGACCAGCCCCTGACCAGCCTCTGACCAGCCCCTGACCAGCCCCTGACCAGCCTCTGACCAGCCCCAGACCAGCCTCTGACCAGCCCCTGACCAGCCTCTGACCAGCCTCTGACCAGCCCCAGACCAGCCTCTGACCAGCCCCTGACCAGCCTCTGACCAGCCCCAGACCAGCCCCTGACCAGCCCCTGACCAGCCTCTGACCAGCCCCTGACCAGCCCCTGACCAGCCTCTGACCAGCCCCAGACCAGCCTCTGACCAGCCCCTGACCAGCCCCTGACCAGCCTCTGACCAGCCCCAGACCAGCCTCAGAGCGTCCAGCCCCTGACCAGCCTCAGACCAGCCTCTGACATCGGGCGTAAACGTCGTCACAACAAAGCGCTGCACACTGTAGCGCCCCCTATGGACAGAGCACATCACACTAGAGCAGCACATTTTTTTACCTTTGGACCAAAATGACGACGCGACGCTGCAGAATCCGACAAGTATCAACGATTAAGAAAATAAAACTGGAGAAGACGGTTTCTGGAGCGAAAGTAAAACCCTCTTTTCTGTTTTCTACCATTTGCAAAGAAGGTAAAATGTTATCGATTCACAGAGATTATACAGCAGATTATATTAGCATTAGCATTAGCAGATGAAACACTAGCACAGCACACTTTAGTCACAGCTGAAAACACTTTAAAACAGTTTAAACCTTCGTCTCGGTTCATTTCAGTTCAGTTTCTGTCCTTGGGAACAAATCGTTCTCATTTGAATTTTGTTGACACCTGAGACGTCATTTATTTTTCAAACCAAACTGGATAAAACAAATATAAAACACTATAACATTCGGCCTTAAACTCAGCAGGTAAAGAAAATGATCGAACAACAGCAGAAACCTGACGTGAGACGGACGTTGACTTCGGATTTGTTTGATAATGTAACGACTCAAATAAGGAAATTATGAGCTGGCGTTATCGCTCTGGGGCAGACGGAGCAGCAGGTTTGTCCAGTGACTCAGAAAAGTTACTATGAAAAAACTCCCTCCTCTTTTTCTCCCGTCTCGTTTTCTCTCCATCGACTGTGAAAGGTGCTGCTGCAAAACAGGAAGGAAAAAAGAGACTCAGAGCAGCCGAGGAGCCTCAAAGACCGATCAGAACAACCAAAGAGCCTCAAAGACCGATCAGAACAACCCAAAAGAGCCTCAAAGACTGATCAGAACAACCTAAGAGCCTCAAAGACTGATCAGAACAACCAAAGAGCCTCACGGACTGATCAGAACAACCAAAGAGCCTCATGGACTGATCAGAACAACCTAAGAGCCTCAAAGACTGATCAGAACAACCAAAGAGCCTCAAAGACTGATCAGAACAACCAAAGAGCCTCAAAGACTGATCAGAACAACCAAAGAGCCTCATGGACTGATCAGAACAAACCTAAGAGCCTCAAAGACTGATCAGAACAACCAAAGAGCCTCATGGACTGATCAGAACAACCTAAGAGCCTCAAAGACTGATCAGAACAACCAAAGAGCCTCACGGACTGATCAGAACAACCAAAGAGCCTCAAAGACTGATCAGAACAACCAAAAGAGCCTCACGGACTGATCAGAACAACCAAAAGAGCCTCAAAGACTGATCAGAACAACCAAAGAGCCTCAAAAGACCGATCAGAACAACCAAAGAGCCTCAAAGACTGATCAGAACAACCAAAAGACCCTCATGGACTGATCAGAACAACCAAAAAGACCCTCATGGACTGATCAGAACAACCAAAGAGCCTCACGGACTGATCAGAACAACCAAAAGAGCCTCAAAGACTGATCAGAACAACCAAAGAGCCTCACGGACTGATCAGAACAACCAAAGAGCCTCACGGACTGATCAGAACAACCAAAGAGCCTCAGAATTCTTTATCAGTGTTTATCTGATGAGCTGGAAAAAAATAAAACCTAATCTCTGAACATAAGTGGCCTCTGACTCTCTTCGGGCGGAGAGCCGCCTCGAGAACGAGCCACTGAAGTGGGGCGGGTGTGTGGGGGCGGGTGTGTGGGTGGGGGTGTGTGTGGGGCGGGTGTGTGTACTTGTACTACTGCTACTGCCACTTCTACTTCTCCTTGACTGTTACACTAATATTTGCAGTTCCTGTATGAGCCTGAGGTTATCTCTCTGACTGAAGTACTGTGTGTTTTGGTGGATTTCAGGTTGCAGTATTTATACTGATACTGATACTTATACTGATACTGATACTTATACTGATACTTGTGCATTGGCCCATGTGACTCTAAGCCCCGCCCCCGGCTCTAAACACAGATTCATTTTGTCCAGACAAACCTGGAGGCGGAGCTTAAATATTCAGTCTTTGTTTTAATCAAATGTTTGTCTCACGTCAAATATTTAAACTGAACTAAAGTTAAAGGAGTACTACCTCCATAGTACTATTTATACTTTACTACTTTACTAACCCTGTGTGTTTATTACTACCAATTACTACAAATGCAAATACTTCTAATACTTTCATACGGCTAATTTCATACATTACTACTATTACTACTTTACTTTAAACTGTTATAAGTACTAACGAGTACTACTACTATTACCACTACATTGTAATACTAACTAATACGAATGTTACTAGTACGATCATAATTACGGCACTTTATACTTTTAATACTACACATACTAATGTTACTAATATTAATACTGCTACTACTCAAACTGTAGTACTCCTGACGTGTCCTGTTACTGTTTGAGCCGTTTCCCGCCTGTACTTGGCCGTTCTCTTTGACCTTTGCCCTCCTAATGGGCCGGTCGTCCCGCTGCGGGCCGTATTGGCCGGTAGTCCCGCTGTGGGCCATTCTGCGCCCCGTGGGCCGTGTGCCGTGTGCTCATGTGGATAAAGTCAGTCTGCTCACCGTGGTTTCCTGGCAGCCCGGGGTTGATCGGTTGTTGTTCAGATGGGCTGGGGCTGGACTCGGGGATGGCGTTGTTGTCCACGTCTGATTTCGGCGTCTCGGGGGCGGCGGGGTTCGCGTTCGGGACTGTGCAAAAACAAAAGAGACACAACAAAAGTCAGTTTGAAGCTTGAGTCTGTTACAGTGAATTTATGTATCATCTTTGGATTCAGGCTCGAGCGGCGACATGAGTCACAACACGCCTCAGAAACTCTGCAGAAGCTCCACAGACGAGCCTGAGACGAGCCTCAGACGAGCCAGAGACGAGCCAGAGACGAGCCTCAGACGAGCCTGAGACGAGCCTGAGACGAGCCTGAGACGAGCCTCAGACGAGCCTCAGACGAGCCCCAGACGAGCCTCAGACGGGCCTCAGACGAGCCCGAGACGAGCCTGAGACGAGCCCGAGACGAGCCTCAGACGAGCCCGAGACGAGCCTGAGACGAGCCTGAGACGAGCCTCAGACGAGCCTCAGACGAGCCCCAGACGAGCCTCAGACGGGCCTCAGACGAGCCCGAGACGAGCCTCAGACGAGCCCGAGACGAGCCTGAGACGAGCCCGAGACGAGCCTCAGACGAGCCTCAGACGAGCCTCAGACGAGCCTCAGACGAGCCACAGAAGCTCCTCAGACGAGCCTCAGACGAGCCTCAGACGAGCCTGAGACGAGCCAGAGACGAGCCAGAGACGAGCCTCAGACGAGCCAGAGACGAGCCAGAGACGAGCCTCAGACGAGCCTCAGACGAGCCACAGAAGCTCCTCAGACGAGCCTCAGACGAGCCTCAGACGAGCCTCAGACGAGCCGAGAGACGAGCCTGAGACGAGCCCGAGACGAGCCTCAGACGAGCCTCAGACGAGCCTCAGACGAGCCTGAGACGAGCCAGAGACGAGCCAGAGACGAGCCTCAGACGAGCCAGAGACGAGCCAGAGACGAGCCTCAGACGAGCCTCAGACGAGCCTCAGACGAGCCTCAGACGAGCCTCAGACGAGCCACAGACTCAGAGCCTCAGATAAAATCACAAACAGGAAGTTCGTGTCAGATCCTCAGACGCCGTTGTCCCTGAACCGTCGTAAAAATGCTGCTACATCAGCGACTCTCAGACACAAATCTACACGACTGACACGTTTATGACCACGACCACCTCCAAAGTACACGCAGTACTCCAAAGTACACGCAGTACACCCAAAGTACACCACGCAGTACACCCAAAGTACACCACGCAGTACAACCAAAGTACACCACGCAGTACACCCAATACACTACACAGTACACACAGTACTACACAGTAAACACAGTACTTCACAGTGCTACACAGTACTATACAGTACACAGAGTACACAGAGTACACAGAGTACACTTAGGCGATGGCAGAATGAGGGTAAAGTCGTTTTATATTAACTTTTTATAGTTCTGCATTATTCATGGCGTTAAAAGGCCATAATATGTCTTATTTATTGCTCTGGCTTTAATTCTTCAGAGAGAAGCTCTACGAGGACGAGAGGGAGGGGCCAAAGAGGACAGGACGAGAGAGGGAGGGGCCAAAGAGGACGAGAGAGGGAGGGGCCAAAGAGGACAGGACGAGAGAGGGAGGGGCCAAGGAGGATGAGAGAGGGAGGGGCCAAAGAGGACAGGACGAGAGAGGGAGGGGCCGAGGAGACGCACTTGCAGAGATGATGTTGTATCTGTTTGAATATTTATGGCACTTTGGTGAGTTTGTGGTGAGTCCAGGTCCAAGAACAAAAGACCATCACAGTTCTGAAGACCCACGGATACTACTGCAGTACTAACACTATCCACTACTTCATATGTGTTCATACTACATAAAGTACAACTACTACTGTACTTTTTTCTCTACTACAACCACAACATCCCCCCGCGAGTCTGCACTTCTTCTCCAGTTTTATTTTCTTAATCGTTGATACTCGTGGATTCTGCAGCGTCGCGTCGTCATTTTGGTCCAAATGTTTAAAAATGTGCTGCTGTGACGTGTCTGTCCACAGGGGGCGCTACAGCTACACCACTCTTTATTGTCATGACGTTTATGGAGACATCAGCTCCTCTGGACACTGCAGTTTTCTAACTTGAAATCAGCTGAGTGTTTCTTTTCTGAAGTGGTTTTAGATTAATTTTGTGATTTAAACGTGTGAATTATAACATGAGATGAGAACCATAGAGACACAAGCTCAATAAGGCAGATTAAACTGAAACTAAAATGTTAATTAGAGACGCTCAAAGTTTTGCCATTTAACCAAAATCTTCAAAGTCGTATAAACACCGATGCTAATTACCACTTAGCTGTTTTAAACTAGCTTAAACGTCGTTAGCTCCTGTGTGTTTTATAAAAGCTCTTTTTCACTGGAGTTTCATTTTAAACATTTTAACGCCCCTCGAGCCCCGCCCCTTGAGCCCCCCCTCCTGGCACCGCCCCTCGAGCCCCCTCTGGGCACCGCCCCTCGAGCCCCCTCCTGGCGCCGCCCCTCAAGTCCCCCCCCTGGCGCTGCCCCCTCCTGGCCCCGCCCCTCAAGCCCCCCCCTGGCGCCGCCCCTGCTCCGACTGTTTAACTCTCCTTCTTCTTCTTCTTCAGCCGCTCGTCCTGTTTTTACACACCTGTTTGTTCGTGTCCTTCATATTAAAACTTCTTAAAATATTCTGTGTTTTATCCAGAAGCGGCTCCAGAATCCCCCCGTGGTCCTGCCGCAGTGACACGTTTACATCATCATCAGCTCCAGAGCGGCGTGCCGTCTGAGCGCAGGTTATCTCCTCACATCTACCACGCTCTGAAGTCTCTGATCTTTAAACAGAGGGGCCCCGTCCCCCGTTTATGACCCCTGCAGACGCTCCACGGTTATAAAGTCAAACTGATGTGTTCTGCAGCTCCGTCTGACGCCCTCACTCTGCCCCTTATCTGCACCGGCCCAGGGCGTCCTCAGGGGGCGCTGTGCACAGAGCAGGAGCCGTGTGCGCTCGGCTCCTCGTGGTCACGTCCGGCTCCTCGCGGTGACGTCCGTCTGCGATGGCGGAAAATACCTAGTTTGTGTCTTGGTTTTTGTCTCTTTTTTTCTGGGTGTCGACATTTGGCTCAAAACTTTTTTATGAAACGCTCGAGTGAGAAAAAAAACACCGGGTTTTATTTAATTAATGTTATTTTTGTTATTTCTGAGGATGATTCAAACTTTCTGAGAAGTTTAAGTTTCACTGTTTCGTTTGGATGAGTCTTTGAGCCGAGACGCTGCAGGTTTTTATCAAGTGAAGTTTTAGGCGTAAAAACGGCAAAACTGAACCATTTTTAGAACATTCAAAACAAACTCTGCTCTGGATCTTTATTTAATATTTGAGGAAACGAGACGAGATCAGACTCAAAATCTGCCTAAAAAATCTAATTTCGCCTCATGTTTGTGAGATTAAACTTTAATGAATCAGGCGAAGAATCAGACACAACATTTACATGAAACAAACAGGAGGACAGAAAGACTGTCCCTCACACTGTCCCTCTGTCCCCTCACACTGTCTCACACTGTCCTCACACTGTCTCACACTGTCCTCACACTGTCCCTCACACTGTCTCACACTGTCCCTCACACTGTCTCACACTGTCTCACACTGTCCCTCACACTGTCTTCACACTGTCCCTCACACTGTCTCACACTGTCCCTCACACTGTCTCACACTGTCCTCACACTGTCCTCACACTGTCCCTCACACTGTCTCACACTGTCCCTCACACTGTCTCACACACGTCCTCATGGACCTGGTGGATTAAATATTCTACATTTTCTGGACAGTTTCATGTTTCTATTTGAAACAGACGAGACCAAAAAAATGAACAAAACTGAAAAAAGTCTTTCTGCGTCTCGTCTAAATCAGACACAAAATATCTGAAGCTGGACATTCACACCAGTTCACACTGGTCCCTGTCACTGTGGTGATTAAACCAGATGCCCCGCAGAGAGTCCGATTTTAACTGTGAACATTTAACATTTAAACACTTAAACACATTCACACACAGGGCAAACAGTCGCTGAGGAGGCTCATCTGCAGATTTTTACATCTGGAGCAGCAAACTCAGACCTGCACCCGCCCCACTGCACCACACCCACCAAAGTGCCCCCGCACAGCACCCACACCTGGTCTGAGCTCACACTGCACCTGTCCACACCTGCACTGCACCCATACTGCACCTGTCCCACACCCGCACCGCCCCCACACCTGCACCCAGCCCACACCCGCACCCTCCCGCTGCCTCACACAGACTGATTGCTGCAGAGCTGAATCGTGGCCGCGAGCTGCTGTTGTGTTGTGTCAATAATTGATGAGAAAGACCCGAGTGAGAAGTGGGACACATTCACACAGAGGAGCGGACACGGTGATCTGATTCAGCCCCGAAACGCCGACACGGCTAGGCCCGGACGCCACTGAGCATGTGCAGAGAGCGCCGCTCCAATGTCCTGACCCATTTTTGTGTACTCGTACACATTCACATCGCTTTTTTCTCTATTTGTGCTGACATTTTCCCTTAGCTATGCAGACAGCGACTACCTCAGAACTGCCAAGCCGCCAGAAGGAAGAAGGGAGGAGGGAGAGGAGGAGGGGAGAGGAGAGGAAGAGCGAGGAGAAGAGGGGAGGCGAGAGAGGAGGCTGAGGGGGAGAAGCGAGGAGAAGAGGGGAGGGCGAGGAGAGGAAGGAGAGGGGAGGCGAGGAGGAGAGGGGAGGCTGATGATGGCTATCTGCTGATGGAGCGACAGAAAGACATTGTACGAAGCAGAGAAAGAGAGAAAATAGGCCGTGAGTCAACACATTTATAATGAGCCCAGTGAGAGAGACCAGAGCTGCCATTACACACACTCACTTCTGCTCTAAGTACTACGATTACTCCACTACGTGATTATTACTGCAAAAGTACTACTCCACAACGGAAACCAAGTACTTTCACCTCAACCAGCTAAGTCCTACGAACAACTAACCTACGTCTTTAATACTGCAGTACTGCGTCGTGGTAAATTTCTGCTCATGTCACACAACGATCGGCCACAGTCATAGTCTGGGATTCAGAAAAGCAGGGCCGTAACACACCGGGGCCCGGGGACAACTGAGGGCTCGGCCCCTCCGGCCCCGGGCAAACACTTCTAAGCGGGGCCCGGGGACTGATCACACTCTGAGGGGCCCCGGGGACCATCTGAGGGGCAACGCCCGGACGAAACGAATCTGAGGGGGCCCCCGGGACAACACATCTGAGGGGCCCCGGGGACAACTCATCTGAGGGGCCCGGGGACAACTCATCTGAGGGGCCCGGGGACAACGGGGACATCTGAGGTTCCACGGGGACAACTCATCTGAGAGGGCCCGGGGACAACTCATCTGAGGGCGGGGCAACTCGCCGGGGACAACTCATCTGAGGGGCCCCGGGGATCCACTCATCTGAGGGGTCCGCCGGGGACAACTGTCATCTGAGGGGCCGTTCAACGCGGGGGGGGGACTTTTTCTTATTATTTTTTGAGGGGCCGGGCGGGGACAGCAACATTCTGCAGGGGCCCCGGTATCAACACATCTTGAGGGCTTTGGCCCGTGGATAACGCGTCATCTGAGGGTCCCCGTGGTGAAACTCATCTGCATGGGGCCGGGCCGGGGAGGCAACTCATCTGAGGCGGGCCGGCGTTTCTTGATAACTCATTCTGAGGGGTGCCCGGGATAACGTCATTCTGAGGTGCCTCCGGGGACAACTGAGGTCGCATGTGGCGGGGTACAAGCTGAGGGGCCGGGAGCGACACGGCACCTTCTGAGGGCCGGGCCGCCACCACAACTGCATCTGCGGGGCCGCTGAGAACACACCTTCTATACCGAGCCCGAGTCCAAAGTACTAACTACTAGCTACTACAATATAATCAGCCAACAGAACTAGTACTATATAAGACTATAGAGCTCTACGTGGCTACTTACTAGCTAGCTTACACTATAACTACTACGAACTGGCACTGATAAGTGCTACTACTGCCTACTTTAAGTACTACTAACTATCAAATCCTGGGGCCATGTGTTCTAAATTATGTGAGTATTCGATAACCCGCAACCTCTTCAGAGTGAACAAATACATGAAACTATAAACCTAAAACCACTGAGTCAAACTAGACAGGATACCACGGAGGCTACTACAGTATGGATTTGTACTGCAGGATTATGTGGATTTGTGAGCAGTTATGTGTATTTGTCCTGCAGGATGGATTTGTATCCAGATGTGGCTTTGTACTGCCAGTATGTGTATGTGTAT
>JAIEZT010001337.1:3321-8321 GCA_019594935.1 Periophthalmus modestus
ATTTTCAAATTTCAAAATTTGCTCCCGTTTGTGCATACTAAGTACGATTTGACTCAAATTGGAATCATTTGTAAAAACTTTCTGGGCCTAGACCTACTCATTATGAAAGAAAACAATTTGGTGCAATAGCGCCCCCTACAGAATAACACATAAATTTGCAGGGAGGGCCCAAAAATTTAGTTTTCCCAAATGTTAAGAAATTTCACACAAAATTTCAGTGGGTCATCCCAATCAATAAAGTCAATCAGACCCCATATCGTTTTTTGCACCATGTTGCTATGGCGATGCGCCAAAGTGCCCATGTTATCCTAATGGGAATGCTCCGAAAATTTCCCATTCATGAGAAAAAACATTAGTTTCATGGAATTCAGTGAAATTTGGCTGAATGAACTCTTCATGTCATCCTGATCAAAAAAGTCAATCACACCCATGCCATATTTTTCACTCTGTTGCCATGGTGATGCGTGAAATACCCCATGTTATCCTAATGGGAAAATGTACAAATTTTGGGACATTTCAAAGTCTTATAAACGATGTTTTACCTTTAAGGAAGAATGTGAAATTTGGCACAGTGTTCTCTTACATCGTCCCCCGTCAAAAAAAGTCCAGGTGCCAAGTTTGTATTTTGCACGGTGTTGCATGGCGATGCCTGGAAAAAAACCCATGTTGGTGCATTTTTGTGCATCAGTGCTCCCAATGTCTTTTGACTTTGTTTTGGTGACAAGTGCAGCCCAAAGCCATAATAAAACAGAGGTAAGTGGCGGATCAGCGCCACCTACAGGGAGTGCCCGGTCGGCCGAGTGCGAAGCGCGGACCGCGAGGGCCGTTCGATGCCGCTTGCGGCTTTAATTATTATTATTATTAGGCCCGAGCCGGAGACAACGTCCCGGCGAGGGACTCATTAAAACCGCGTCCGAAACGGGGAAAAATGGCAAAAATCAAGTGGTTAACACGCCCCGACATGCCAGTGAGTGGTGTCAAAAATTAGAACTCGCCAAGCTCTAATTGTCACCGAAGACCGCAAATAAAAATAACGAAAGACGACTCGGTAGCGCCACCTCAAACTCTGATTTTCATTGGGCCTATGGGAGCCCGACTCGGAAAAAAGTCGACGTAAAAATCTGAAACTCACGTCAAAAAATAGAACATGTCGGGACATGACAAAAATGATATTGTGGCCCCGCCCTAAAATGTACAGGAAGTCGGCCATATTGGATCAAACCCGGTGATGACAAAAGCGCACACCCTCACATTCAGGACATCTCCTCGCACAGTTTTCATCACATACACTTCAAATTTGGCCAAAACCCACTAAACCCATGTGAGATTAAAGATCATCAATTATATTTGAATATGACTTTGGGTGTGGTCATGGGGAATTTTATACAAAATTGCAATTTATGGAATATTTCGATAAAATATGTCTCGTTCACACATTTTTTGTTGGGAAAACGCTAATACAGCGTTTATGCACATTTGTGAGCTGAACACAATGATATGCAAATCATGGCTTTATCTCACAAAATGACTCTCTAGCGCCCTCTTCAAATTTCATTTTCAAAAATTCATAGAAGACAATCGATTTGTCGTGGACTTCTGAAAAAAAATCACAGGGGCCTTATTTGTGATGGGGCACAATGTGAGAAAGTCACATGACTGTAGCTTTTATGGTTTAGGAGAAAAAATAATGGGTCGAAAATCAGTTTCCATTATTATTATTCTTCTTCTTCTTATTATTATTATTATTTTGGTCGCGACTTCAAATCCATTTTTGACCCCCTGAACGTTAACGAAAAGTCAATTTTATTGGACCCAAAATTCAAGACTGGTGAAAAATTAATTATTTTCATGGTCAAAAAAATTACACTTTCAAAATGACTCAATAGCGCCACCTCAAAAAATCAAAATACATTACGGCAATGACAGACCTTTTTCATCGTAGACAAATGAAAATTGGTAGGTTAGAACCATAGAACATGTCAAGACAAGTACAAAAATTGTATTATGACCCCACCCTAAACCCTACAGGAAGTCGGCCATTGTGGGCGGAACCCCATTTTTTTTTTTATTTTAACTCTCACGTTTGGATTTTTTTTTATGCTGTGGATTTTAATTCAAGAAACTTGCAAATTGGTGAAAATGAAAACTAGACTCATGTGGGATTACAGTCTCCTACCTTGGATTTTTCTAAGTCATAATTTGTGGGTGTGGCCAGCCTGCCAAAAAAAAAGGCATTTTTTGAAGTATTAAATGGTACGTAACTCAAACCTGCATTGTCCTATTTCCCGGCATTAATATACATTTTGTTCAAAAATCTTGATCTGAGTGCATACATATACATTTTACATAGGTTAGACATTACATTGCTCCACAGCGCCCCCTTGAACTTTTGAATGGGACCAAAAAAATTACTTTGTCATAAACATTTGAAATTTGACAGGGACATGTGGCTTGACATACTGAACAAAAAAGCCAATGAGAACATACCTCTATTTGTAACTATGTTACCGTGGTAACCGTGGAATGGTCAGAAATGTGTCATTGAAATGAATGGGGTTCAGAGTACTGGGACTTGTTATAGACTAAATAGATGCTCTGCAGTAATCCAACTATGACCCAAAATTCAAGATTGGTGAACAAATGTGTAATTTGATGTGCAAAAAAATTAATGTTTCAAAATGACTCAGTAGCGCCACCTCAAAGTTCAAAATACATTACGGCAATGAGAGACCTTTTTCATCGTAGACAAATGAAATTTGACACAATCATAGAACATGTCAAGACAAGTATAAAATTGTATTATGACCCACCCTAAACCCTACAGGGAGTCGGCCATTGTGGACGGAACCCCATTTTTTTGAATTTTTAACTCTCACGTTTCGATTTTTTACGCCATGGATTTTCATTCAACAAACTTGCAAATTGGTCAAATTGAACTAGACTCATGTGGGATTTAAAGACGACTCACTTGGTTTTTTCTAAGTCATAAATTGTGGGTGTGGCCAGCCTGCCAAGAAAAAAGCCATTTTTTGAAGTATTAAATCGTACGTAACTCAAACATGCAGTGTCCTATTCCCGGCATTAATATACGATTTGTTCAAATCTTGTTCTGAATGCATGGACATACAATTAAAATTTTTTAAACATTATATTGCTCCACAGCGCCCCCTTGAAAATTTGAATGGGACCAAAAAAAATTTTACTTTTTCAAAAACATTTGAAATTTGGCATGGACATCCCTATCCCCATACTGAACAAAAAAGCCAATCAGAACATACCTCTATTTTGCAACTATGTTACCGTGGTAACGTCATAAATGTGTCATTGAAATGAATGGGGTTCAGAGTACTGGACTTTGTTGTCGACTAAATAGATGCTCTGCACTAATCCAACTATGACCCAAAATTCAAGGTTGGTGAAAAAATTGGTATTTCAATGTGTTGAAAAAAAAAAATTAATCTTTGCAAAATGACTCTCAGTAGCGCCACCTCAAAGTTCAAATATACATTACGGCAATGACAGACCTTTTTCATCGTAGACAAATGAAATTTGGTACAATCATAGAACATGTCAAGACAAGTAAAAAAATATATTATGACCCCACCCTAAACCCTACAGGAAGTCGGCCATTGTGGGCGGAACACAATTTTTTTTGAAATTTTAACTCTCACGTTTGGATTTTTTACGCTGTGGATTTTCATTCAAGAAATTTGCAAATTGGTGTGAAAATAAACTAGACCCATGTGGGATGAAAAGGCGACTCACTTGGATATTTCTAAGTCATAAAATGTGGGTGTGGCCAACATGCGAAAGAAAAATTGCGTTTTTTCAAGTATTTAATTGTACGTAACTCAAACATGCAGCGTCTTGTTAACCGGCATATACATTTTGGTCACAATGTTTATCTGAATGTAACGATATACAGTTTACATAGATGAGACAATCCATTGCTCCACAGCGCCCCCTGGAAATTTTGAATGGGACCCAAAAAACTTACTTTGTCAAAAACTTTTGAAATTTGGCATGGACATCCCCTATCTCCATACTGAACAAAAAAGCCAAAGAGAACATACCTCTAATTGCAAGTGTGTTGCCATGGCAACGACCGACATTTCTCATTGAAATACATGGGTTTGGTTAACTGGGATAAAAAAAATGTACTTTGTCATTGACCATTGAAATTTGGTACACATATTCCACTCATTATACTGAACAAAAAAAGCCAATGAAGACATACCTCTATTTCGAACCGTGCAGGCGTGAAAATGTCATAAATGCTCTCATTGGAATGAATGGAGTAGTATTACTCAGTTGCTGTTTTTGGGAGGAGGGGCGATGTAAGCGGGAACGAGAGGCGGGAACGAGAGGCACGAACTCCGCGGTGGCGCGAACTCCGCGGTGGCGTGAACCCCGCGGTCGCAAGGGTGGCGAGGGCCTTTATCACTGCTTGCAGTTTTAATTATTTTTATTATCATTATCATTATTATTGTTCAGCCCCTCAGACACATTTTCAGACACATTTTCAGACACATTTTCAGACACATTTTTATTTCGAGCTCTTCCACCTTCTTCACACATTCACAGACCCGCGCTCACAGACACTGAGGGTGAGGGCGGGTTAAGTGTCTTGCCCAAGGACACAACAACAGCTTCATCTGTGGGAGCTGGAATCGCACCGACAACCTGTGGGTCAGTGGATCTGACTGATTATGGGATTCAAACCACCAACCTTCTGATGTGGCTCACTCGTGTTTATGCCCCGTAGAGTGTTATGGTCACAGTAGTATTAGTTGGTAGTAGTAGTAGTAGTAGTAGCAGCGGTAGTAGTTGTAGTAGTAGTAGTAGTAGCAGCAGTAGTAGTTGTAGTAGTAGTAGCAGCAGTAGTAGTTGTAGTAGTAGTAGTAGCAGCAGCAGTAGTAGTAGTAGTAGTAGTAGTAGCAGCGGTAGTAGTTGTAGTAGTAGTAGTAGTAGCAGCAGTAGTAGTTGTAGTAGTAGTAGCA
>JAIEZT010001337.1:10821-139900 GCA_019594935.1 Periophthalmus modestus
AAAGAGACGTCCAGACGAGATCAGACGAGATCCGAAATCACAAAAGAGACGTCCAGACGAGATCTGAAATCACAAAAAGACACGTCCAGACGAGATCCGAAATCACAAAAGACACGTCCAGACGAGATCCGAAATCACAAAAGACACGTCCAGACGAGATCAGACGAGATCCGAAATCACAAAAGAGACGTCCAGACGAGATCCGAAATCACAAAAGAGACGTCCAGACGAGATCAGACGAGATCCGAAATCACAAAAGAGACGTCCAGACGAGATCCGAAATCACAAAAGAGACGTCCAGACGAGATCTGAAATCACAAAAGACACGTCCAGACGAGATCCGAAATCACAAAAGAGACGTCCAGACGAGATCAGACGAGATCCGAAATTACAAAAGAGACGTCCAAACGAGATCAGACGAGATCCCGAAATCACAAAAAGAGACGTCCAGACGAGATCAGACGAGATCGAAATCACAAAAGAGACGTCCAGACGAGATCTGAAATCACAAAAGACACGTCCAGACGAGATCCGAAATCACAAAAGACACGTCCAGACGAGATCCGAAATCACAAAAGACACGTCCAGACGAGATCAGACGAGATCCGAAATCACAAAAGAGACGTCCAGACGAGATCCGAAATCACAAAAGAGACGTCCAGACGAGATCAGACGAGATCCGAAATCACAAAAGAGACGTCCAGACGAGATCCGAAATCAGATCTGTGTTTGTCCAGGGTCAGATCTGCTCCATCTGAAACACCAGGTCAAAGTATTGTATTCAGTTACTCAAGTAAAAGTACAAATACTAGAGCAAAACAAAACTCAAGTAAAAGTATCACATGAAAAAAAAATGTCTTAAGTAAAAGTCTTAAAGTACATATTTAAAATGTACTTCAAAAGTAAAAAGTCAAAAGTAAGAGTCTTATTATGACTAAAACACGGAATAAAACACGAAACAAAACACGAAACAAAACACAAAATAAAACACAAAGAGAGTGAGACATAGATCTGAGTGTCTGTTATTGTTGTGTTTTAACTGGCCTGTAGGGGGCAGCATGCAGAGACTGAACAACAGGGGTCCCAGGATTGACCCCTGGGGCACCCCACAGGTCAGGGACATTTTATCTGAGACACATTTTCCATTTTCAACAAACTCCCTGTTTTTTAGATGGACTTGACCCAGTTCAGTGCAGTAGCTCAGATGCCCTCCCAGTCCCACAGAGTCAAAGACTCAGATCTAACAGGATCAACACTGAGACTTCATCAGTGTCAGGAGGATGTGTCGCCTTGATCAGAGCATCTCAGTCTGTGGTGGGTCTAAAACCGACTGAAAATATCAGAGATGTTCATTTGGAGGAAGTTAATAAACTGTTGGTAAAATACTTTTAGACTTTGCCTAAAAACGTCAGATTTGAGTTTAGTCGATAATTGTTCAATATTGTGGCATCAGGACTGTTCTTCTTTAGGACAGACTTGATAACCTCAGTTTTCAAAGCTCTTGAGAATGTTCCAGATTGAAGTGACATGTGAACTATGCAGCGAGTGTCACCTCAGACCTGATAACACAGAGGACTGTAGAGTCCTGTTTACCCAGGGCCCATGAAGGGGCCCCTCAATACGTCTGTAATGTGTATTTTTTATTGGACAACACATGATTTGTGCCCAGGGCCCAGAATTTGGTGCTACAGTCCTGCTGATAAAGGAGAGTGCAGGAGAGAAAAGGGCCAAACGAGTCAAATCACTGAGAAACACAGACTATTTATTTATATTTATATTGATATTTATATGTATATTTATATTTATATTTATATTTTAGCTCTGCACAGGTTTGTGGCTCATGTTCTTTATCCAGTCACAGTTTTGTTGATGTTGTTTGAAAAGACTCAGCAGATTCAGCTTTAAACCCACTGTGTATTTTTAGAAGGGGCCTAAAAATAGTTGCAGTTTTAAAGTAGTAACATGTAACTTTTACACCTGTTTTAATCTTTTATTAAAGAGTTTAAACTTTATAGTGGGTTTAGCAGATCTCGTGAGTTTAGTCATGCTGCAAATATGGAATTTAAACCAGTGTAATGTGGGTCACACCTGCAGAAATGTGGCATTATAAAGTCTGCAGCCAAACATTAAAGTGCCAGTAACAGATGTGGGAGATACCCAGAATGCACCGGGCCCGAGGGCTCGGATTAGACCTGTGTCCATCTGCAGAAGTTTCCACTGAGCTGGCGACATGTTGCGTTAGTAGCACATTTCTTACCTCCTCTGGCTCAGTGTCTTAAACTCAACACATTATCCAACGATTCAACTTCTTCCAAACTTCTCTGAAAGTCTCTCGGATAAAATGTCCCAGTGGAACCTCAGGGGAGGACGGGGTGAAGCCCTCAGAGCGTCAAAGTGCCACTGGTGAGAGCTGTTGGTCCTGGGGGGTCTGCGGGGGGTCTGTGACATGAGTCTGAGGGGCTGGTCCTGGGGGGGGGGGTCTGTGACATGAGCCTGAGGGGCTGGTCCTGGGGGGGTCTGCGGGGGTCTGTGACATGAGTCTGAGGGGCTGGTCCTGGGGGGGGGGGGGGGGGGGGTCTGTGACATGAGTCATTGAGGGGCTGGTCCTGGGGGGGGGGGGGGGGTCTGTGACATGAGTCTGAGGGGCTGGTCCCTGGGGGGGTCTGCGGGGGGTCCTGAGGGGTGAGGTCTAATTTTAGGCTCACAGATGGGCCTGTTTAACTTCCATTCTTGGAGAGGCTCGGGTTTAAAATTAGCGTCAGAGCAGCGACCGTCAGCTGCGCCGGGGCTGGAGTCAGAGCTGCTCAAAATGCATCAAAAATGCATCAAAATCTGGAACATTCAGTGAAATCATCAGGATCAGGGAAACAAAGAGGGAAATACTGAATACTGCAGTAAAATGTATGTATTCATTTGATTTTAGTTACTGTACTCTGAACACCACCAAATGAAAGAGTAACTGTACCAGATTACAGTTACTCTGAGTATCCAGATACATATTCTTACATGTACTCAGGCCCCTCCCACCACACAAACTCTGAGTTTCCTGGAGACGACACCACGACTGAAAGAGATAAATACAAAAATGATGCGTCTATATCACTAAACTATGTAACCTTTATGAGCCCTACATCTACTACATCACCTTTATGAGCCCTACATCTACTACATCACCTTTATGAGCCCTACATCTACTACATCACCTTTATGAGCCCTACTACATCACCTTTATGAGCCCTACATCACCTTTATGAGCCCTACATCTGCTACATCACCTTTATGAGCCCTACATCGACTACATCACCTTTATGAGCCCTACACCTACTACATCACCTTTATGAGCCCTACATCGACTACATCACCTTTATGAGCCCTACATCTACTACATCACCTTTATGAGCCCTACATCACCTTTATGAGCCCTACCACATCACCTTTATGAGCCCTACTACATCACCTTTATGAGCCCTACACCTACTACATCACCTTCATGAGCCCTACATCTACTACATCACCTTTATGAGCCCTACATCTACTACATCACCTTTATGAGCCCTACATCTACTACATCACCTTTATGAGCCCTACATCTACTACATCACCTTTATGAGCCCTACATCTACTACATCACCTTTATGAGCCCTACACCTACTACATCACCTTTATGAGGTAGTAGACTAGTTTAGTCCCGGTTTAGTCCCGGTTTAGTCCCGGTTTAGTCCCGGTTTAGTCCCGGTTTAGTCCCGGTTTAGTCCTGGTTTAGTCCTCGTTTTCTTTGGAGTTTTTATGGCACAAATCTAAACCTGTTTTTAAATAAAGAATAAAACTTGATGCAAACAAAGATTTCACTGAACCAGAAAAAAACTCTGAAGAAAAAGAAAAAGTCTGAAGATGGTTTCAGTTTCACATGTACATGTGCCCTGTGTGTCCAGCAGAGGGCGCTGGAGCGTCACTGCCCTGTGTGTCCAGCAGAGGGCGCTGGAGCATCAGCTGTGGAGAAGTGAGTCAAACTTTAAGACAAATAAAACATCTAAACTTTTACAACACGTGACCTGCTCCAGAATGAAAAGGAGAGGAGGAGGAGGAGGAGGAGGAGGAGGAGGAGGAGGAGAGGAGGAGGAGAGGAGGAGAAGAGAGGAGGAGGAGAGGAGACGAAGAGGAGAAGAGGAGAGGAGGAGAGGAGGAGAGGAGGAGGAGGAGACGAAGAGAGGAGAAGAGAGAGGAGGAGGAGGAGAGAAGAGGAGAGGAGAGAAGAGGAGGAGGAGAGGAGGAGAGAGGAGGAGCACGAGGAGAAGAGGAGCACGAGGAGGAGAAGAGGAGGAGAGGAGGAGAAGAGGAGGAGGAGGAGAGGAGCAGGAGGAGGAGAGGAGGAGAAGAGGAGGAGGAGAAGAGGAGCAAGAGGAGAGGAGGAGGAGAAGAGGAGGAGGAGAGGAGGAGGAGGAGGAGAGGAGGAGAAGCGGAGCAGGAGGAGAAGAGGAGGAGAAGAGGAGGAGAGGAGGAGGAGGAGAAGAGGCGGAGGAGGAGAGGAGGAGGAGAAGCGGAGCAGGAGGAGGAGAAGAGGAGCAGGAGGAGGAGAGGAGGAGAAGAGGAGCAGAGGAGGAGGAGGAGAAGAGCAGGAGAAGAGGAGGAGGAGGAGAAGAGCAGGAGGAGGAGGAGAGCAGGAGAAGAGGAGGAGGAGGAGGACTCCTCCTGTGAGTTTTTAGTTTTATTTCGTTCGGTTTTGTAACGATCACAAACTGTTGTTCAGAAAATTATTTTTAAATCCATAAACTTAGAGTAAAACTTTAAAGATTCATTTAAACAGCTCAGATCAAGAACGATTCAAACATGAACCAAATACGGCTCCGACCAAATACGGCTCCGAGTCTGATTTGAACCTGTCGCTTTAAACCTCGTCTGTTTTACATAAAGTTCCTTTAATGCTTCAGCTAAAGTTTTGGTGAGTTTTCAAAAAGCTTCATCACTTCTTCAAACTTAAATGTGTTTTGTGAAAAATCGTCGGCTCGAGCCTCGAGAGAATGAGCCACAGTCTGAGCCACAGTCTGAGCCACAGTCTGAGCCACAGTCTGAGCCACAGTATGAGCCTCAGTCTGAGCCACAGTCTGAGCCACAGTCTGAGCCACAGTCTGAGCCACAGTCTGAGCCACAGTCTGAGCCACAGTCTGAGCCACAGTCTGAGCCACAGTCTGAGCCACAGTCTGAGCCACAGTCTGAGCCACAGTATGAGCCTCAGTCTGAGCCACAGTCTGAGCCACAGTCTGAGCCACAGTCTGAGCCACAGTCTGAGCCACAGTATGAGCCTCAGTCTGAGCCACAGTCTGAGCCACAGTCTGAGCCACAGTCTGAGCCACAGTCTGAGCCACAGTCTGAGCCACAGTTTGAGCCACAGTCTGAGCCACAGTCTGAGCCACAGTCTGAGCCACAGTCTGAGCCTCAGTTTGTGTTAAACTGTTTAAATGATAAAACGTTACAAAAACCTGAGATTCGAGGGATCGTTGCCCCTCACGTCTAAACGCTCATGATGCCCCTCGGAGGCTCTGGGAGGAACTATTTGGTGAAACACGTGCGGGTCACAGCAACCTGCGGTTCCCACGGCAACGGCAGAGGATGGAGGAGTTACCGCGGCAACAGCAGAAAGAAGGGGTTACCCTGACAAAACGCTCCAGGAACGAGTTTAGAGCGAGTCCTTCTGCAGACGGCGTCAGACATGAAGACACGGATAAAGGCTGTGAAAGACGCTCCTCTGCACCTCCTCTGCACCTCCTCTACACCTCCTCCTCCTCTACACCTCCTCCTCCTCTGCACCTCCTCTGCACCTCCTCCTCTACACCTCCTCCTCCTCTGCACCTCCTCTACACCTCCTCCTCCTCTGGAGACAGACGGCGTCAGACATGAAGACACGGGATAAAGACTGTGAAAGACGCTCCTCTGCACCTCCTCCTCCTCTGCACCTCCTCTACACCTCCTCTGCACCTCCTCTACACCTCCTCCTCTGCAGACAGACGGCGTCAGAAATGAAGACACGGATAAAGACTGTGAAAGACGCTCCTCTGCACCTCCTCCTCCTCTGCACCTCCTCCTCTACACCTCCTCTGCACCTCCTCCTCTACACCTCCTCTACACCTGCTCCTCCTCTGCAGACAGACGGCGTCAGACATGAAGACACGGATAAAGACTGTGAAAGACGCTCCTCTGCACCTCCTCTGCACCTCCTCTACACCTCCTCCTCCTCTGCACCTCCTCTACACCTCCTCCTCCTCTGCAGACAGACGGCGTCAGACATGAAGACACGGATAAAGACTGTGAAAGACGCTCCTCTGCACCTCCTCCTCTACACCTCCTCCTCCTCTGCACCTCCTCTACACCTCCTCTACACCTCCTCCTCCTCTGCACCTCCTCTGCACCTCCTCTACACCTCCTCCTCCTCTACACCTCCTCCTCCTCTGCACCTCCTCTACACCTCCTCCTCCTCTGCACCTCCTCTACACCTCCTCCTCCTCTGGAGACAGACGGCGTCAGACATGAAGACACGGGATAAAGACTGTGAAAGACGCTCCTCTGCACCTCCTCCTCCTCTGCACCTCCTCTACATCTCCTCCTCCTCTGCACCTCCTCCTCTGCAGACAGACGGCGTCAGACACGAAGACACGGATAAAGGCTGTGAAAGACACTCCTCTGCACCTCCTCTACACCTCCTCCTCTGCACCTCCTCTACACCTGCTCCTCCTCTGCAGACAGACGGCGTCAGACACGAATAAAGGCTGTGAAAGACGCTCCTCTGCACCTCCTCCTCCTCTACACCTGCTCCTCCTCTGCACCTCCTCCACACCTCCTCCTCCTCTGCAGCTCCCTTCACTTTAACAGAACATAGACATGTAGAGTCTGGGTTCTGCTCATAGAGCCACATAAACATAAAACAGTTTATTCAGGCTCCAGACTGAGGGACGAGGGCCACAGGCCGAGTCTGGACCGGACCCTGAGCCGGACGGGTCTTTGGGACCGGACCCTGAGCCGGACGGGTCTTTGGGACCAGACCCTGAGCCGGACGGGTCTTTGGGACCGGACCCTGAGGCGGACGGGTCTTCGGGACCGGACCCTGGTTCTTCTGAGAACAGTTTTGAGGATGACAGACAGAGCAGAGCTGTGTCAGTGTCAGAGTTTCTGCAGTGAGGTTTGACTCATCAGGAAACCGTCTTTTTTCAGTCGAACTTTGATCAAATATCTGTTAAAAAAAAAAAAAGTTCATCTCTTACACTGGCCCCTGTGACTCTAGAACAGTCTTAAACTGGCCCCTGTGACTCTAGAACAGTCTTAAACCGGCCCCTGTGACTCTAGAACAGTCTTAAACTGGCCCCTGTGACTCTAGAACAGTCTTAAACTGGCCCCTGTGACTCTAGAACAGCCTTAAACTGGCCCCTGTGACTCTAGAACAGTCTTAAACTGGCCCCTGTGACTCTAGAACAGCCTTAAACTGGCCCCTGTGACTCTAGAACAGTCTTAAACTGGCCCCTGTGACTCTAGAACAGCCTTAAACTGGCCCCTGTGACTCTAGAACAGTCTTAAACTGGCCCCTGTGACTCTAGAACAGTCTTAAACTGGCCACCTGTGACTCTAGAACAGTCTTAAAACTGGCCCCTGTGACTCTAGAACAGTCTTAAACTGGCCCCTGTGACTCTAGAACAGTCTTAAACTGGCCCCTGTGACTCTAGAACAGTCCTTAACTGGCCCCTGTGACTCTAGAACAGTCTTAAACTGGCCCCTGTGACTCTAGAACAGTCTTAAACGGCCCCTGTGACTCTAGAACAGTCTCTAAACTGGCCCCTGTGACTCTAGAACAGTCTTAAACTGGCCCCTGTGACTCTAGAACAGTCTTAAAACTGGCCCCTGTGACTCTAGAACAGTCTTAAAACTGGCCCCTGTGACTCTAGAACAGTCTTTAAACGGCCCCTGTGACTCTAGGACAGTCTTAAAACCGGCCCCTGTGACTCTAGGACAGTCTTAAAACGGCCCCTGTGACTCTAGAACAGTCTTAAACCGGCCCTGTGACTCTAGGACTAGGTCTTAAAACCGGCCCCTGTGACTCTAGAACAGTCTTAAAAAACCGGCCCCTGTGACTCTAGAACAGTCTTAAACCTGGCCCCTGGACTCTAGAACTCTAGAGAACAGTCTTAAAACTGGCCCCTGTGACTCTAGAACAGTCTTAAACCGGCCCCTGTGACTCTAGAACAGTCTTAAACCGGCCCCTGTGACTCTAGGACAGTCTTAAAACTGGCCCCTGTGACTCTAGAACAGCTTAAACTGGCCCCTGTGACTCTAGAACAGTCTTAACCTGGCCCCTGTGACTCTAGAACAGTCTTAAACTGGCCCCTGTGACTCTAGAAAAACAGCCTTAAAACTGGCCCCTGTGACTCTAGAACAGTCTTATAAACTGGCCCCTGTGACTCTAGAACAGTCTTAAACTGGCCCCTGTGACTCTAGAACAGTCTTAAACTGCCCCCCTGTGACTCTAGAACAGTCTTAAACTGGCCCCTGTGACTCTAAAACTGGCCCCTGTGACTCTAGAACAGTCTTAAACGGCCCCCTGTGACTCTAGAACAGCCTTAACCTGGCCCCTGTGACTCTAGAACAGTCTTCTTAAACTGGCCCCTGTGACTCTAGAACAGTCTTAAACTGGCCCCTGTGACTCTAGAACAGTCTTAAACTGGCCCCTGTGACTCTAGACAGTCTTAAACTGGCCCCTGTGACTCTAGGACAGTCTTAAACCGGCCCCTGTGACTCTAGAACAGTCTTAAACTGGCCCCTGTGACTCTAGAACAGTCTTAAACTGGCCCCTGTGACTCTAGAACAGTCTTAAACCGGCCCCTGTGACTCTAGAACAGTCTTAAACCGGCCCCTGTGACTCTAGGACAGTCTTAAACCGGCCCCTGTGACTCTAGAACAGTCTTAAACCGGCCCCTGTGACTCTAGAACAGTCTTAAACTGGCCCCTGTGACTCTAGAACAGTCTTAAACTGGCCCCTGTGACTCTAGGACAGTCTTACACTGGCCCCTGTGACTCTAGAACAGTCTTAAACTGGCCCCTGTGACTCTAGAACAGTCTTAAACTGGCCCCTGTGACTCTAGAACAGTCTTAAACCGGCCCCTGTGACTCTAGAACAGTCTTAAACTGGCCCCTGTGACTCTAGAACAGTCTTAAACCGGCCCCTGTGACTCTAGCACAGTCTTAAACCGGCCCCTGTGACTCTAGAACAGTCTTAAACTGGCCCCTGTGACTCTAGAACAGTCTTAAACTGGCCCCTGTGACACTAGAACAGTCTTAAACTGGCCCCTGTGACTCTAGAACAGTCTTAAACTGGCCCCTGTGACACTAGAACAGTCTTAAACCGGCCCCTGTGACTCTAGGACAGTCTTAAACTGGCCCCTGTGACTCTAGAACAGCCTTAACCTGGCCCCTGTGACTCTAGAACAGTCTTAAACTGGCCCCTGTGACTCTAGAACAGTCTTAAACTGGCCCCTGTGACTCTAGAACAGTCTTAAACTGGCCCCTGTGACTCTAGGACAGTCTTAAACCGGCCCCTGTGACTCTAGAACAGTCTTAAAACTGGCCCCTGTGACTCTAGAACAGTCTTAAAACCGGCCCCTGTGACTCTAGAACAGTCTTAAACTGGCCCCTGTGACTATAGAACAGTCTTAAACTGGCTCCTGTGACACTAGAACAGTCTTAAACTGGCCCCTGTGACTCTAGAACAGTCTTAAACTGGCTCCTGTGACACTAGAACAGTCTTAAACTGGCCCCTGTGACACTAGAACAGTCTTTAAACTGGCCCCTGTGACTCTAGAACAGTCTTAAAACTGGCCCCTGTGACACTAGAACAGTCTTAAACTGGCCCCTGTGACTCTAGAACAGTCTTAAACTGGCCCCTGTGACTCTAGAACAGTCTTAAACTGGCCCCTGTGACACTAGAACAGTCTTAAACTGGCCCCTGTGACACTAGAACAGTCTTAAACTGGCTCCTGTGACACTAGAACAGTCTTAAACTGGCCCCTGTGACACTAGAACAGTCTTAAACTGGCTCCTGTGACACTAGAACAGTCTTAAACCGGCCCCTGTGACACTAGAACAGTCTTAAACTGGCCCCTGTGACACTAGAACAGTCTTAAACTGGCCCCTGTGACTCTAGAACAGTCTTAAACTGGCCCCTGTGACTCTAGAACAGTCTTAAACTGGCCCCTGTGACTCTAGAACAGTCTTAAACTGGCCCCTGTGACTCTAGAACAGTCTTAAACTGGCCCCTGTGACTCTAGAACAGTCTTAAACGGCCCCTGTGACTCTAGAACAGTCTTAAACTGGCCCCTGTGACTCTAGAACAGTCTTAAACTGGCCCCTGTGACTCTAGAACAGCCTAAACTCTTACACAGTGAGTTTACTAAACGAGTCGCCTGCTCCAGCTTCAGTCTCTGTCTGAAATTAAAACATCTGTGAAAGAGATTGTGGTGAACGTTTTTGGCACAAAACACATTCTGGAAAAACACAGCCCAGATTAGTCCAAATTACAAAAAAGACATTTATTTTTACTACATAATAAAGTTAACACGTGTAAAGTAAAGGCTTGTTATGAGCACTGAAGGATCGTAAACACCACAAAAGTTTTCTCTTTTTTTAGCCACAGACTGAATAAACAAGTGGACGAGTCGGACGTCGCAGCGTCGGCTCCACGTGAAGCTCATCGAGACTCGAGCTGGTAAACGGACGAGTATCATAGCAACCAAAGAGCCAATCAGGAGGCCCCTCCCCGTCCACGCCGCTGGAAAAGTGCGCCCATGATCACTTCCTGTTTGGAGCGCGGCGTTAGCGCTTTAGCTCTGTCCATTTATATAAACAGTCTGTTTTTATCTCATCACAGAAAATCATAATTATAAACAGCCACAACGACACAAACACCAAATGAACACGACCTGACGCCGTTAACACTGACACTTGGGAAACTGGGCGAGTTTTCCTTTTGCATTATTGCAGAGACTGTTAGGAAGTCACATGGTTCAGGCCAAAGCACGAGTAAAAACAGAACGATGAGCTGATGAAACGGGAGCTACATGTTTGTCGAGGGGGACTTGACTGTGGATGTTCTGGGCGTGGCCAGGAGGCTACAGACACTGGACCTGGGCTCACGTCGTTTGTTCCCCGTGTCGTTGACGTGGATCTACTCATCCGGCTTCCTCTTGGGTTTCTTTGGGTTACGGGAGCGGCTCTTGGCCTTGCATAACGGGCAAATGGGAGCGTTACGGTGGATCTGCTGATGGCACGATAAACAGGCCTGGAAAAACAGAATAAATGATGAGTTTTAGACGACATAACATGGTATTTAATATGTTATAACATGGTATTTAATATGATATAACATGGTATTTAATATGATATAACATGGTATTTAATCTGATATAACACGGTATTTAATATGATATAACATGGTATTTAATATGATATAACATGGTATTTAATATGATATAACATGGTATTTAATGTGATATAACATGGTAAAAGATGAAGTTTGAATCTGTCAACTGGACAAATTGTTGTAGGAGTGAAGAAGTTTCTTGGATGAGCAGCGAAATGTCTTCACTCCTACAACGACTTGTCTGCACATGTCCATTTAGAACATTAAAAACATTAAAAACAGGAGCAGGTTGGAGCAGGTTGATTAAAGTTCTGCAATCATTTTAACACGTCCTTCAGGTGTTTCATTTTTGGGAAACAAAATGACCAAAACATGTTTTCCCATTTAAAATGACAGTATGTAACTTTGTTCAACCCATTCCCCATGGAGATAAATATTAAAGCCATACTGTGGAATATTATAGCCAAAGGACCAACATTTCTATGGAAACAAGCAGGAGGAGGTCAAATAACAGTCAGGTTGTGGAGATGTGAGCCCGCTCACAGTTACAAAAACATCTTTGAGCTGATCTTCTGGTCTTTGAGCTGATCTTCTGGTCTTTGAGCTGATCTTCTGGTCTTTGAGCTGATCTTCTGGTCTTTGAGCTGATCTTCTGGTCTTGTGTTTGTTCTAGGCTCCAGAGAGTGACTCTGGACAGTGTCGGTGTTGCCTCCAGCTCCACTGTGAGGAACCTCTGAGTCTTATTTGACCAAGAGTCTCATTCAAACCACATATAAACTAAACCTGTAGAAGAGCCTTCTTCCACCTGCATGATATTGTCAAAGTCAGAAAAATCTTGTCTAGAAGTGACGCTGAAAAACTTATCCATGCATTTGTTACATCAAGGCTCGATTTCTGTGACTCTTTACTAGCCTCATGCCCTAAATATTCTATAAAAAGCCTTCAACTAGTTCAGAATGCAGCAGCCAGGCTCTTAACAGGAACAAAGAGACACATCACCCAGAGCTGGAGTCTCTTCACTGGCTTCTGTGGAGTTTAGACTTTAAAGTTCTCCTCCTGACATATAAAACCATAAAGACATGGCCCCGTCGTATCTGCAGATGATACAGAACCATCCAAACAGACACTCCGCTCTCAGCGTGCTGGACTGTGGTTCTAGAGAGTCTCAAAGTCGGAGGTGGACTTTTCACTGACCAAGCTCCTTATGGAATCAGCTCCTGCTCATGTTAAAGAGGCTCCACAGTCTCTACATTTAACACCAGGCTCAAAACGTTTCTCTTTGGATGAACTTATGGCTGTTACACTGAATTACTGGTGCTGGGTTTGATTTATTTCATGGTTCCATTAAATGTGTGAATCAATTCACTGAAAACTGGTTGAAAACAGAAGAACCATAAACCTGATGCCAGTCGAGTGATAATAGTGTTGTATATGTCATATACTGTGTCGTGATGTTATATAATGTGTCTGACTTCTGTGTGATATAAAGTCATATACTGTGTCGTGATGTTATACATGTGTCTGACTTCCTGTGTGCTGCTTGTTCGTTTCCTGGTGGATTTTAGCCCAGTTCTTTCTGTTGTTGAAATATCGTCTGAATATCGTTATCGAGATTATGCAACAAAAAAAAACAAACAAAAGCTCTGCATCTCCCGGCCTGTGATCCAGAACATTTTACATTTTCGGGATGTCGTATCTGATCCTGGCGTCTGGTATCGGTGCTGATACTGAAAAATGAGCTGGATCGGATATCGACCCCAAATATCGGTCCAGTCGATATTTAAACTGATGGAATAGAACATTTACATGTCGGACCTGAAAGTCTCAGAATGTTTGAGCTTGTTTCTACTTGAGAGAGAAATAACAGCTCCATAAACATCTGGATCAGTTCTGCCTCGTTTTATTTTAATGAAAAATCTGTTTTCAGTGTCTGGTGTCGGTCGATATCGGGGATCTGCAGATACTTAAACTGTTTTGAATCGTATCAGAGCTGAAAGCGCCTCTCTCACGTCACAGTCTTTACCTTCATGGGCGGCGGCTGCTGTCTGAAGGTGGCGGTCTGGCGAGCGTCTTGCTTCCTGGAGACCTGGAGCTGTTGCGCGGCGGCCGCTGCTGCAGCGAGGGATTCTGGGATAGCGGGCTCATGCGGCTCCTTCTGCCACTCGGCCTTTTGCTTCTCAAAGTAACTGCACAAAAACACAAACCCGCCGTGGTGAGATCTCATTCAGAACTGATAAATCACATCACACTTCGACATGAGCTCATCAGGGGCTCAGACTCAAAGAAACACAATCTACAGCTTTATCTGAGCTAAAAACACAAAAGAAACACAATCTACAGCTTCATCTGAGCTAAAAACACAAAAGAAACACAATCTACAGCTTCATCTGAGCTAAAAACACAAAAGAAACACAATCTACAGCTTTATGTGAGCTAAAAACACAAAAGAAACACAATCTACAGCTTCATCTGAGCTAAAAACACAAAAGAAACACAATCTACAGCTTTATGTGAGCTAAAACACAAAAGAAACACGATCTACAGCTTTATGTGAGCTAAAACACAAAAAAGAAACACAATCTACAGCTTTATGTGAGCTAAAAACACAAAAGAAACACAATCTACAGCTTTATCTGAGCTAAAAACACAAAAGTAACACAATCTACAGCTTCATCTGAGCTAAAAACACAAAAGAAACACAATCTACAGCTTCATCTGAGCTAAAAACACAAAAGAAACACAATCTACAGCTTCATCTGAGCTAAAAACACAAAAGAAACACAATCTACAGCTTCATCTGAGCTAAAAAAAAAACACAAAAGAAAACACAATCTACAGCTTTATGTGAGCTAAAAACACAAAAGAAACACAATCTACAGCTTCATCTGAGCTAAAAACACAAAAGAAACACAATCTGCAGCTTTATGTGAGCTAAAAACACAAAAGAAACACGATCTACAGCTTTATGTGAGCTAAAAACACAAAAGAAACACAATCTACAGCTTTATGTGAGCTAAAAACACAAAAGAAACACAATCTACAGCTTTATCTGAGCTAAAAAACACAAAAAAGAAACACAATCTACAGCTTTATCTGAGCTAAAAAACACAAAAGTAACACAATCTACAGCTTCATCTGAGCTAAAAAACACAAAAGAAACACAAATCTACAGCTTCATCTGAGCTAAAAAAACACAAAAGAAAACACAATCTACAGCGTCATCTGAGCTAAAAACACAAAAGAAACACAATCTACAGCTTCATCTGAGCTTAAAAAACACAAAAGAAACACAATCTGCAGTTTATGTGAGCTAAAAACACAAAAGAAACACGATCTACAGCTTTATGTGAGCTAAAAACACAAAAGAAACACAATCTACAGCTTTATGTGAGCTAAAAACACAAAAGAAACACAATCTACAGCTTTATCTGAGCTAAAAACACAAAAGTAACACAATCTACAGCTTCATCTGAGCTAAAAACACAAAAGAAACACAATCTACAGCTTCATCTGAGCTAAAAACACAAAAGAAACACAATCTACAGCTTCATCTGAGCTAAAAACACAAAAGAAACACAATCTGTGCTTTATCTGAGCTAAAAACACAAAAGTAACACAATCTACAGCTTTCATCTGAGCTAAAAACACAAAAGTAACACAATCTACAGCTTCATCTGAGCTAAAAACACAAAAGTAACACAATCTACAGCTTCATCTGAGCTAAAAACACAAAAGAAACACAATCTACAGCTTCATCTGAGCTAAAAACACAAAAGAAACACAATCTACAGCTTTATGTGAGCTAAAAACACAAAAGTAACACAATCTACAGCTTCATCTGAGCTAAAAACACAAATCAGGAGCATAATGGAAGAGCATTAAGATCTGTGCATCTGTGTCTCTCTCGCTGTGTGTGTGTTTGTGCGTCTCTGAGTGTGTTTGTGTCTCTTTGTGCGTTTGTGTGTCTCTGTGTGTGTTAGTGTGTTTGTGTGCTCGTGTCTCTGTGTGTGTTAGTGTGTCTCTGTGTGTGTCTGTGTGTTTGTGTGTGTGTTTGTGTGTGTGTTTGTGTGTGTGTTGTGTGTCTCTGTGTTTCTCTGTGTGTGTTTGTGCGTCTCTGTGTGTGTTTGTGTGTGTTTGTGCGTCTCTGTGTGTGTTTGTGCGTCTCTGTGTGTGTTTGTGCGTCTCTGTGTGTGTTTGTGCGTCTCTGAGTGTGTTTGTGCGTCTCTGTGTGTGTTAGTGTGTCTCTGTGTGTGTGTCTGTGTGTGTCTCTGAGTGTGTTAGTATCTCTGTGTGTGTTTGTGTGTGTTTGTGCGTCTCTGTGTGTGTTTGTGTGTTTGTGTGTCTCTGTGTGTGTTAGTGTGTCTCTGTGTGTGTCTCTGAGTGTGTTAGTGTGTCTCTGTGTGTGTCTGTGTGTGTGTTTGTGCGTCTCTGTGTGTTTGTGTGTGTTTGTGAGTCTCTGTGTGTGCTTGTGTGTTTGTGTGTCCTGTGTGTGTTGTTTGTGCGTCTGTGTGTGTGTTTGTGTGTCTGTGTTTGTGCGTCTCTGTGTGTTTGTGTGTGTTTGAGTCTCTGTGTGTGTTTGTGTGTGTTTGTGTGTCTGTGTGTGTGTTTGTGCGTCTCTGTGTGTGTTTGTGTGTCTCTGTGTGTGTGTGTGCGTCTCTGTGTGTGTTTGTGTGTCTCTGTGTGTGTTAGTGTGTCTCTGTGTGTGTTAGTGTGTCTCTGTGTGTGTCTCTGTGTGTTTGTGTGTGTGTTTGTGTGCGTGTTTGTGTGTCTCTGTGTGTGTCTCTGTGTGTGTTTGTGCGTCTCTGTGTGTGTTAGTGCGTCTCTGTGTGTGTTTGTGCGTGTGAGTGTGTTAGTGTGTGTCTGTGTGTGTGTCTCTGTGTGTGTCTCTGAGTGTGAGTGTGTTTAGTGTGTCTGTGTGTGTGTGTGTCTGTGTGTGTGTTTTGTGCGTCTCTGTGTGTGTGTGTGTGTGTTTGTGCGTCTGTGTGTGTGTGCTGTGTGTGTTTGTTCTGTCTCTGTGTGTGTGTTTGTTCTGTCTCTGTGTGTGTGTGTGTGTGTGTGTGTTGTGTGTGTGTGTGTGTTTGTGCGTCTCTGTGTGTGTTTGTGTGTTAGTGTGTCTCTGTGTGTGTCTCTGAGTGTGTTTGTGTGTCTCTGTGTGTGTCTCTGTGTGTGTTTGTGCGTCTCTGTGTGTGTTAGTGTGTCTCTGAGTGTGTCTCTGTGTGTGTTTGTGCGTCTCTGTGTGTGTGTGTGTCTGTGTGTGTCTCTGTGTGTGTTTGTGCGTCTGTGTGTGTGTTTGTGTGTTTGTGTGGGCAGAGGGGAGGCTGTAAAAGCTCTGTGGCCTTCAGCTTCACTGGCTCATTTCCAGACGCAGAGGGAGGACGAGGATCTGATTTCATGACCCTCTAGTTTCTCTTAAAATAGTTGTGATGAGGATTTGAATATAATAATGAGAAGTTCTATTCAACTGTAACTTTAGTCCATAGAACTAATAAGACTCGAACACACGGAGCTCAGAGCCGACACAAACACGTCTCGTCTGGATCCTGTGCGTCCCGCGGAGAGAGGGAGGGCGGCCATTTTGTGCCAATATATCACTTTAGTGAGAGTCTTAAACACACCTCAGAGACGGGGGTGAGATTTCATTGTGCTTTTAACATGTTGGAGGTGTGAGCTGTGTACAACACTTTATTATTACTGTCCTGACACTAGGACGTGATGAGTTTAACATCTCCAACGACGACTTCACACTGAAACATTATGAAACAGAATAAAGATTCAGTCTGAAAACGGCGCCAGGGTCAAACGCAGACCGGCTCTTTGACCCGCTGCTTCTGTATGAAGCATTTTTACTTCAAATATACACTCCTGATCCAAACTTTAAGACCAGCTCAAAAGTCCCAATAATTCACATGTTCCCTGTTGGGTCTCCAGAAGGTTCTACGTCCTGCTTCAAAACGCAAAAAGAAGAAATGAGAGTGAGACAAAAAAATGAGTAATTTATTACAAACAACCGTTAAAGTGAAACAGTTCATCAGCTGATCAAAAGTTTAAGACCACAGCCTTTAAAAACCTAAATGTTCATAAAAACGTGGACTGAGTGTGATTCTGTCTCGACCTCCTGAGGCACAGACTTTCTGTCCTTGAACATGTCGGTTGTTGAGCTGCTGTCACTGCTGAGGTTGGACGAGTCATTTTAAACTTCTTAAAGATCCTGACGATTATGGAAAAAAAGTCCAGTGGTAGAACCAAAAACCATCACCTGAGACGATCCTCGACCCAAATGAAGCTCGTCACAGGAGCAGCTGCAGTCCCACAACCATCAGACGATCTGAGAGAAGAGTTTAAGAACAAAAACGTCTTCAAAGACCTCGTCTCCTTCAACGGCACAAAATCTTCCGTTTGGAGTTTACACAAGAGCAACAAACAGGGGACACTGAAAGGTGGGAAAAAGTTATTCTCTGATGAGGTTGAACCTTGATGGTCCTGATGTCTCCAAATCACTGTCACGACGAGGAGGTCCATCTGAGATGTTTCCTCACGGCACAAGGGGGCGCCATCATGATCTGGGGCTTTTTGCTTCAATGGAGTTTCAGGTTGTTCAGAGTCAAACTGCAGCTGTGGAGATGTTTCAGGGGCGTCCCTCATGACTGAAGACCATCGTCTGTGAGGTAATGACGGGGTTTTTCTACAGGACAATGCTGCAGTTCACAGTGTCCACCTGACAAAGGACTTCTTCAGAATAACATCACTCTTTTGAACCATCCTGTGTGTCCCCCTGATCTACACCCAACTGAGAACATTTGGGGTTGGATGGTGAGGGAAGTTTACAAAAATGGACACCAGTTCCAGACTGAGGATGTCCTTCATGAAGCATCTTCACCACCTGGAGCAACATCCCAGGAGCCTCCAGGAAACACCAGCATCAAGCAGGAAGAAACTAATGTTTGAGGTGATTAACAAGAACGGAGCAGCTACTCACTAGTGAGTGAGTTTTTCGAACATTTTATTTCTATTTTAGGGTTTTGTTTTTTGTGATGTGGTCTTAAACTTTTGATCAGTTTCAGTTTGATGGTTGTAATATAATAAATGACTTACTTTGTCTCACTCCCATTTCTTCTTTTTGCGTTTTGAAGCAGGACGTAGAACCTTCTGAAGATCCAACAGGACAAAATGTGGATTCTTGCAACTTTTCAACTGGTCTTAACATTTTAATGAGTATCATCGTCGTCAAAGTCACCGTAGCAACACGGCTGATGTGGAAGTATTCAATTAAAGCTGCACTGCGGAACATTTCTAATCCCAAAAGAACAATTCCATTTACAGATCTCTGGTCATGAAAACAAACCATATAAACCACAAAGAGAACTACAACTGCACCGCTACATAAAACACTACTACTACCAAAGTACTACCAAAAAACATATAAACATGATGTTTGTGCTCAAACAGAAACATGACAAACGGTTTTATTACAGACACAACCTGCCAAGTTTCCTCGAGATGAAAAAGAATATATATTATGTTGCCAAATGATTTTTAAGTTTTTCCACTGGAGTTTTACAGATGAAGCTTAAAACACAAAAAGGTTCTGTTACTATCGCCGTAAAAAGCAATTAACCTACATAGAGTAAAGAGACGGGGGAATACGGCGGCGTCATGGGTTTGATTTCTACAGGGAGAGTCCAACGAGAGCTCCAGTCCATTTAAAACACTAAAAACATCCATCTCCACATCAAGTGCTGCAGTGGCTCCTTCAAATGGATTTCATTTTTGGGAAGCAAAATAACCAAAGTCTTTTCTTCTCTTTTCAGATCTAGAGCCGACAGTTTTGAGACGATCACGAGATCTTGGATTTATAAAGAGACTAAATGATAAACTGCCTCAGCATCGCACGTGTTAAACTTTGATATTGGAACTTTTAATACATTTTGTAGAGTCGTTCTGTTGGGACAGAGACGGTTCACTTCATAGACGAGTTTGAACGAGCCTCATGTTCACGACTTTAAAACAGACAAACATTAGTCTGACGTGAGCCGTTTGAACCGTGAAGGAAGGATCAGGAATCAGAATCTGACCCTGACACTGGAGCAATGTGTCAGTGTGTCCAGAGGTGTGTGCAGAGCAGAGGACACACCACACACACACACATATACACATACACACACACACACAATGTGTCAGTGTGTCCAGAGGTGTGTGCAGAGCAGCGACACACCACACACACACACATATACACAAATATACACAAATATACACACAATGTGTCAGTGTGTCCAGAGGTGTGTGCAGAGCAGAGGACACACCACACACACACAAAATATACACAAATATACACATACACACAATACACACAATTATATATATACACACACATGCACACCCCACACACACATATACACAAATATACACACAATGTGTCAGTGTGTCCAGAGGTGTGTGCAGAGCAGCGACACACCACACACACACAAATATACACAAATATACACATACACACAAATACACACAATTATATATATACACACACATGCACACCCCACACACACATATACACAAATATACACACAATGTGTCAGTGTGTCCAGAGGTGTGTGCAGAGCAGAGGACACACCACACACACACAAATATACACAAATATACACATACACACAAATACACACAATTATATATATACACACACATACACACCCCACACACACATATACACAAATATACACACAATGTGTCAGTGTGTCCAGAGGTGTGTGCAGAGCAGCGACACACACACACACACACACAAATATACACAAATATACACATACACACAAGTATTATATATATACACACACATACACACCCCACACACAAATATACACACACATACACACAATGTGGTCAGTGTGTCCAGAGGTGTGTGCAGAGCAGCGACACACCACACACACACAAATATACACGTACACACAATTATATATATACACACACATACACACCCCACACACACATATACACAAATACACACACACATATACACAAATATACACACACATATACACAAATATACACACACACACACACAAATACACACATTTATATATATACACACACACACACACACACTTATACACAAAATATACACACACACAAATATACACACACACAAATACACACAATTATATATATACACACACATACACACCCCACAAACAAATATACACACACATTTATATATATATATATATATTATATATATATTATATATATACACACACCCCACACACACATAAATATAAACAATACACACACACATACACACAAATTATATATAAAATACATATACATATACATATATATACACACATATATATATATATATATATATACATATACACACATATACATATATATATATATACATATACACACATATACATATATATATATATATATACATATACACACATATACATATATATACATATATATATATATACATATATATATATATACACACATATATACATATACATATATACACATATATACATATACATATATATATACATATATATACACATATATATACATATATACACATATATACACATATATACACATATATACATATATATATATATATATATATATATAAATAAATATAATATTGGCAACTCACACAGACGTACAGAGAAGTGCTTCACCCAAAGGTTTTACTCGAGTAAATGTGTCGTACTCGAGTAACAGTACTGTCCCGGCTCAAACACAGCACTACAGGTAAAATGGAATCATTTGAGAGGGATATTTATTCTGCTGCTGTAAACACATGAGTCCTGTTTAGGATCAAACTTGCTATATTATTTTCAATATAAACGTGTGGGCTCTTGGGGGCCCTCTGGGGGCCCTCAGCTGCTGCTTAGTTAGTCAGAGCTGGGGTGGCCCTGAAGACACTGAAACGCAGTAGAGGTGCAGATAAAATAGAAGTAGAAAAAGCTGAAGATAAATCAGAAACTAGTTTCCTGTCTGCAAACTTAAGCCACGTCTCAAAGCACAACATGCCAACATCTTTTTAAGACAAATTTAAGATTAAATGTGTAATTCAGTGATAATTTGGATTGTATTTTAAAGAAAACTTGTGTTATGTTTTGCCCGTTTGGGAAACACTGGCGCCGTGTTCTGAGGCTCTGGGTCGGACCTGGCTGTGACACTGACAGAATGTTACATCAGACACAGGACTTATATTTAGTGAGGCCCGTGGTGCCCAACAGTAGGTCAGCTATGGCGAGGAGGTGGCGAGAGGAGGTGGTGAGGAGAGGTGGCGTTCCTGGCGGTTATTGAATACATGTTCCGTGTTGTAACGCTCAGTTTAATGGTTTTACTTGGCCGGTCTCCCTCCTCCTGTGTTTGGGCATTGACTGGACCGTCAGACGGTTTAGACTGAAATATCAACTGTATGAATGTGGAGATCCACTGCCCCAGCCGCGCCCCGGCCGCGCCCCGGCCGCGCCCCGGCCGCGCCCCGGCCGCGCCCCGGCCGCGCCCCGGCCGCGCGCCCCGGCCGCGCCCCGGCCCGCGCCCGTCCATCTGCTCTTACACCAACAGAGTAAAGTCATGATGAGCTGGAGTGTGGAGAGCTGCTCCTTTGGCCTGATTCACACTGTTCACGTTTAATCAGATGCTTTAACATCATGTGTGATCTATTACTTCACTATTACTGTGGTGAGGTCATCGCTGGCACCAAAACACACGAGGATCTTTCACCTGATGTAATGGAACAGCGCTCCGTAAAGTCTGAGCTCTCCTCTGACAAACAAAAACTAAACATCCGGCCGGACTCTGAGGACGAGCCGAGGAGCCCGAAACTGACCAAAAAAATCCACAAAGACGAGCCACACGAGTCAAAAGGAACCGGCTCTCGATTCACACCCCTGATTTTAAATCAGATGATATGTGTGTGTTTTCTATGTGTGTGTGTGTGTGTATATGTATGTGTGTCTATGTGTGTGTGTGTGTGTATGTGTGTGTGTGTTTGTGTGTGTGTGTGTTTGTGTGTGTGTGTTTGTGTGTGTTGTTGTGTGTGTTTGTGTGTGTGTTTGTGCCGATACCGATATTTAGCTGGAAAATCCACAGTGAGGCTCAGACCTTTTCACTTTGTAAAAATGACAAAATGTTTTAATAGTGGGGCAGTATCGATACGAGCCGATACCGATATATAGAATTGTACTTACTCCAGTGAAAGCTTCTCCTCCTCCTCGTTGAGGTTGGGGAGTCGGTGCAGCCCCAGAGTCATCCTCAGAGCGTCGATGTGCTCCTTCAGAGGTTTGTACTCGTCGTGAAGACGCCGGGTGGTTTCCAACAGTTTGTTCAGATCGTTTTCAGACTGTTTGATCGTGCTCTCCATCTGTCAAACACAAGACTCTGTCATAAAGACTTTGTAAAGAAAAGAGGAAAATAACAACGCTTCCAATTAGGCCCAACAACTGTGTGAGCCACAAATCAGCAAATCACAAAATCTACTGCTCCCCCTGAAGTTTAGATCTGTACAAACACGATCTGAGATGTCCCTGTGTCAGATGCCCTCCCTCTCTGTGTGTCAGATGCCCTCTCTGTGTGTCAGATGCCCTCTCTGTGTGTCAGATGCCCTCTGTGTGTCAGATGCCCTCTCTCTGTGTGTCAGATGCCCTCTGTGTGTCAGATGCCCCTCTGTGTGTCAGATGCCCTCTCTGTGTGTCAGATGCCCTCCCCGTGTGTCAGATGCCCTCCCGTGTGTGTCAGATGCCCTCTCTGTGTGTGTCAGATGCCCTCTGTGTGTCAGATGCCCTCCCTGTGTGTCAGATGCCCTCCCTGTGTGTCAGATGCCCTCTCTCTGTGTGTCAGATGCCCTCCCTGTGTGTCAGATGCCCTCTCTGTGTGTCAGATGCCCTCTGTGTGTCAGATGCCCTCCCTGTGTGTCAGATGCCCTCCCTGTCTGTGTCAGATGCCCTCTGTGTGTCAGATGCCCTCCCTGTGTGTCAGATGCCCTCCCTGTGTGTGTCAGATGCCCTCCCTGTGTGTCAGATGCCCTCCCTGTGTGTCAGATGATGCCCTCTGTGTGTCAGATGCCCTCCCCGTGTGTCAGATGCCCTCCCTGTGTGTGTCAGATGCCCCCTCTCTGTGTGTCAGATGCCCTCTGTGTGTCAGATGCCCTCCCCGTGTGTCAGATGCCCTCTCTGTGTGTGTCAGATGCCCTCCCTGTGTCACCATGGGGGTTTATTCTGTGGGTGTGGATGTGTTCATGCACATTCTCGTTCTTGTGTTAGTTTGTCAGTTAATATTTCAGTATTTTTGTTAATTCTTCTGGACGTGATTAAAATATAAACTCTGGACAGAATTCTGTTTTTAAAACAAAAACATAAATCTAATCTCTGCTGAGTCATCTGTGTAACGGCGTTCCCCACAGAACGGCGTTCTGCGGGGAACGCCGTTCTCCGCAGAACAGTCTCTTATGGTTCGTACCACGTTGATGTCGGCGTGAATGAGGCGCAGCTCCTCCACATGAGCCATCTTCTCCTGCAGGAGGAGGTCCATCTCCTGTTTATATTCTTTTAAATGCTTTTCCTCCGACTCCAGAGCCTCAAACTCGATCTTCAGACGAGCTTTGATCTTCTGCATCTGGACAGTCTTGTTGCTGTGGCCAAACAAAGACAAAACTCCAACCATTTAATTCAAAGTTAAGTGCCCTTGTGTCTCTATGGTTCTCATCTGTGACCCTGTGGATCATTGTTTTATAATTTACAACTTCAGAGGCTCAAAGAGACGAAACGAGTAGAACATGAAGAACCATGTGAAGAGTTTGAAGAACACGTCTGATGCTTTTGTTCCATTTTGCAGCAGAGTCCCTCTAACAGAGACGGACACTGCTGCTTTTTCTGTACTAAATATCTGAGCTTCACACAGATCAAGATCTAAAATATCACTGATGGAAATTCTTTGGAAAAGTAAAATCATTCACCCATAAAAAAGAAGCTTAAGCCCTTTTCTCTACATGTTTATATGATGCACTACGCCACTTTTCTGGTAGAAGACGACTGTGTTTACGCTTTGCCTGGAATGTTACACAGTACGGCATTAACGTCTCCATGGAGACAGGCAGTTGACTAGTAGGTCATCTGCTGCTGGACCTGTCATGATAACAAACTTTGAAGTTTTCTCTGTGTCTGTGAATACAGACCATGATAGAAAGAGGCACAGACCGGGGCTAACAGAGGCTAACGGAGGACTAACGGAGACTAACGGACTAACGGGCTAACGGAGGCTAACGGAGGCTAACGGAGGCTAACGGAGGCTAACAGAGGAACAAAAGACAAGAAGCCTGAAGAGAGCTAACCCGAGCTAACAGGAGCTAACAGGAGCTAACAGGAGCTAACATGCTAAGAGCTAAAGCGCTGGCCGCGGCCGCGGACTGTACCGTATCTCCAGGATACTCTCCAGTTTGCACATTATTTCTTGCTCGTCCGTCATCGCGGGAAGAAATGAGCAGGTCAGATCTGTGGAGTGTCGAGGCCCGGAGCAGCAGCTGTGTCCCTGTGTCCCTGTGTGTCTCTGTCCCTGTGTGTCTCTGTCTCTGTCTCTGTCTCTGTTTCACAAACACAATAGACCCACGAGAACGCGCAGCAGCAGGGGCTACGTACGCGCGCGCGCGCGCGCTCCGTGTCTCCGTGACTACGTCACTACGTCACTACGTCCAGATGTGAAGAGACCCTGATAAAAACAAACACATGAAGTGTACATAAATACACAAATACACAAATATATGTACAGTACACAAATATATGTAGAGTACACAAATACAGAAATATATGTACTGTACACAAATACACAAATATATGTACAGTACACAAATACACAAATATATGTACTGTACACAAATATATGTACAGTACACAAATATATGTACAGTACACAAATACACAAATATATGTACAGTACACAAATACACAAATATATGTACTGTACACAAATACACAAATATATGTACAGTACACAAATATATGTACAGTACACAAATACACAAATATATGTACTGTACACAAATACACAAATATATGTACAGTACACAAATACACAAATATATGTACAGTACACAAATACACAAACGTTACAATTCAGGGAGAAAAACACATCAATAAAACAATAAGACATAATGAATGTTCAACTTACATTTCATATGAATCCTGCTCCCTCGCCCCCCACCCCCCCCCCCCCCAACCTGAAGCATACAACCTGAAACATGCAACAAACATGACACATACAACATGCAACATACAACATGAAACATACAACATGAAACATACAACAAACATGAAACAAACATGACACATACAACATACAACAAACATGAAACATACAACATGAAACATACAACAAACATGAAACATACAACATGAAACATACAACAAACATGAAACATACAACATGCAACATACAACATGAAACATACAACATGAAACATACAACCTGAAACATGCAACAAACATGAAACATACAACATACAACATGAAACATACAACATGAAACATGCAACATGCAACAAACATGAAACATACAACATGCAACATACATGAAACATACAACCTGAAACATACAACATGAAACATGCAACAAACATGAAACATACAACATGCAACAAACATGAAACATGCAACATACAACATGAAACATACAACATGGAACAAACATGAAACATACAACATGCAACAAACATGAAACATGCAACATACAACATGAAACATACAACATACAACCTGCAACAAACATGAAACACACAACCTGAAACATACAACAAACATGAAACATACAACATGAAACATACAACAAACATGACACATACAACATGCAACATACAACATGAAACATACAACAAACATGAAACATACAACATGAAACATACAAACATGAAACATACAACATGAAAACACACAAACATGAAAACATACAACATGAAACATACAACATACAACAAACACAAACAACATACATAAACATGAAACATACAACATGAAACATACAACCTGAAACATACAACAAACAACAAACATGAAACATACAACATGAAACATACAACATACAACAAACATGAAACATACAACATACAACAAACATGAAACATACAACAAACATGAAACATACAACAAACCTGAAACATACAACAAACATGAAACATACGACAAACATGAAACATACAACCTTCAGCAGCACAAGACGAATAAAAACATGTGCACCAGGTCAGAGGTCGTGTTTAACACATGTCACACCTTCAGTAGAATCATCTGGATCATTTCAGCCCTGGAATCACAATCTCTGCTGAACTAAAGGTAAAAGGAGCTGTTAACCTGAAAACTACCACCTGATGACATCACAAGGTGGAACAGAGCATTTTGAGCTTTGGAGATGTTACAGACTAATAATAAAGAGTTAAACATGTGAATGAAACATGACTCCAGGTCTGTTTTTGAGGAGGAAACATTAGAACATGGACTAAAGCTCAGAGTCAGTTTGTGTGACACAGGAGCTTTAAATAAACGAGATGAGCCACAAAACAAACTCTTCACGTTTTTATTCACTGTTCACACACGTCGCTGTTATTTTCCTTTGTGATTTAATATTAGACTGAAAATAAAAGCTACTTGAGTAAACTCCTGTGAGCCGCCTCTGGATTAGAAATAAAGAAGTTGTGAACAACACAATGGTCCGTTCTGGTCTAATCCTGAGAGGTATGAAAGCAGTTTCATATGACTCCAAAACTCCGCCGCCGCCGCCGCCGTGGAGACACTTCATCTTGTGATTAAAAGACTGCACCATGTCTACTGTAAGTACTTTATTTAAAATACAACTTCACTTTTCACTTTGACGTGTTTAAGATGTTTTAAATATGGGCTGTAAATGATTAACACCTTTGTTTTAACACAACTTGAGTGTAGCGTTTTTACCCTTTTAGCTAACAGCTCAGACGCTGTAGAAAAGCATCATGTACAGAGGAAAACGGGCCTGATTCTCTCTCAAAAGATACTGTCTCTGTTATTACCCACAGTTAAAGCTGCACTCTGTAACTTTTCTGGTGGCTGTGGAGATGTTGTTTTGTGTGTAATGTCTCACAATCATTAAACTTGTGCATCTCCATGGAGACAAGCACAGTTAATAATAATTATAATAAAAACATGTAGTTAAATAAGTGCAGAATACAGCCCTTAATGCCATACTGCGGCACATTCTGAGGAAACATCTCAAAGAGGTGCGGCGGACCCTCCACCAGGAAACTGACACAGTGCATCTTTAAATATCATTTGTGTTTTGGAATTCAGAGAAAATAAAAATCTGTTTTTAATTAGATTTGAAAAGGTTTTTACATAATGTTACACAGTGTTACTGATGTCAGTGTTTAAAATATGTCACAGTTTAACTTTGCACTTGGCCACAGCGTAAAGAATGAACCCCACTGAACCCCGTTTAAATCAGACTAAAGAGTGAACCCCACTGAACCCCGTTTAAATCAGAATAAAGAGTGAACCCCACTGAACCCCGTTTAAATCAGACTAAAGAGTGAACCCCACTGAACCCTGTTTAAATCAGACTAAAGAGTGAACCCCACTGAACCCCGTTTAAATCAGAATAAAGAGTGAACCCCACTGAACCCCGTTTAAATCAGACTAAAGAGTGAACCCCACTGAACCTGTTTAAATCAGACTAAAGAGTGAACCCCACTGAACCCCGTTTAGATCAGAATAAAGAGTGAACCCCACTGAACCCCGTTTAAATCAGACTAAAGAGTGAACCCCACTGAACCCTGTTTAAATCAGACTAAAGAGTGAACCCCACTGAACCCCGTTTAAATCAGAATAAAGAGTGAACCCCACTGAACCCCGTTTAAATCAGACTAAAGAGTGAACCCCACTGAACCCCTGTTTTAAATCAGAATAAAGAGTGAACCCCACTGAACCCCGTTTAAATCAGACTAAAGAGTGAACCCCACTGAACCCCGTTTAAATCAGAATAAAGAGTGAACCCCACTGAACCCCGTTTAAATCAGAATAAAGAGTGAACCCCACTGAACCCCGTTTAAATCAGAATAAAGAGTGAACCCCACTGAACCCCGTTTAAATCAGACTAAAGAGTGAACCCCACTGAACCCCTTTTAAATCAGAATAAAGAGTGAACCCCACTGAACCCCGTTTAAATCAGAATAAAGAGTGAACCCCACTGAACCCCGTTTAAATCAGAATAAAGAGTGAACCCCACTGAACCCCGTTTAAATCAGAATAAAGAGTGAACCCCACTGAACCTCGTTTAAATCAGAATAAAGAGTGAACCCCACTGAAGCCCGTTTAAAACAGAATAAAGAGTGAACCCTGTTTCAATCAGACTAAACAGTGAACCCCGTTTAAATCAGAATAAAGAATGAAACCCCCCTGTAAACCCTGTTTTAAATCAGAATAAAGAGTGAACCCCGCTGAACCCTGTTTAAATGAGAATAAAGAGTGAACCCCGCTGAACCCTGTTTAAATGAGAATAAAGAGTGAACCCAGTTTAAATCAGAATTTTTATTTAACCTTTATTTAACCAGGAAAAAGTCCCATTGAGATTAAAAACCTCTTTTTCAAGGGAGTCCAGGCCAAGCGGCAGCAGCAAATAGAACATACAGTTACATAATACAAATACAAGATAACAAAAAAGACATATATATATACAATTATATATATATATATATATATATATATATATATATATATATATATATATATATATATATATATATATATATATATATATATATATATATATACATACATACATATACACATACATATATATACATACATACATATACACACATGCATACATACACATATATACATGCATATATACACACATACATACATATACATATATAAAATATATATATATAAAAAATGTATATATAAAGAATAAATAATAGATAAAGAAAGATAATATAATATAATAGAAGAAAAAGTAAACCCCACTGAGCCTCATTTAAATCAGACTAAAGAATAACCCGTTTAAATCAGATGAAAGAATGAACCCCATTTAAATGAGAATAAAGAGTGAACCCCCTTTAAATGAGAATAAAGAGTGAACCCCACTGAAGCCCGTTTAAATCAGACTAAAGAATGAACCCCATGTTAATGAAAATAAAAAGTGAACCTTGTTTAATTGACAATAAAGAGTGAACCCCATGTTAAATGAGAATAAAGAGTAACCCCACTGAACCCCAGTTTAAATCAGACTAAAGAATGAACCCCATGTTAAATGAAAATAAAAAGTGAACCTTGTTTAATTGACAATAAAGAGTGAACCCCATGTTAAATGAGAATAGAGTGAACCCCGTTTAAATGAGAATAAAGAGTGAACCCCATGTTAAATGAGAATAAAGAGTGAACCCCATGTTAAATCAGACTAAAGAGTGAACCCCATGTTGAATGAGAATAAAGAGTGAACCCCGTTTAAATCAGACTAAAGAGTGAACCCCATGTTAAATGAGAATAAAGAGTGAACCCCATGTTAAATGAGAATAAAGAGTGAACCCCATGTTAAATGAGAATAAAGAGTGAACCCCCGTTTAAATCAGACTAAAGAGTGAACCCCATGTTAAATGAGAATAAAGAGTGACCCCATGTTTAAATGAGAATAAAGAGTGAACCCCATGTTAAATCAGACTAAAGAGTGAACCCCATGTTAAATGAGAATAAAGAGTGAACCCTGTTTAAATGAGAATAAAGAGTGAACCCCGTTTAAATCAGACTAAAGAGTGAACCCCATGTTAAATGAGAATAAAGAATGAACCCCATGTTGAATGAGTCTACACAGTGTTTCTGTTCTTGCCTCTTTGACCAGTTCCGTCTAAATTACATCAGATTCATGTTTTATTGTAGCCTCCAGCCTCTTGTGACTGGATGCTGCTTGTTGAACAGAAAAATGTAAGAACTATTTTTTTGGTGATTTTCTGAACCAAAAATACGACGTAGTTTCAGTAGAATCACAGACTTTGTGTTTAGCCTCTCGGCCTCAGAGGAAAACTGTCGCTCTTTTGTGTCATTTCACAAACACCACGAGAGTCGGACTTTTGTTTGTCCTCGTGACAGTTCCGCTGTGAGGCCGACCTGCTGCTGGAGTCGTGTGTTGCGTGTTCTTCCTGTGTCCAGAGTCGCTGTAAACTGTTTCTCTTTAGATCAATGTTCGAGTGACGACGATGGACGCGGAGCTGGAGTTCGCCATCCTGCCCAGCACCACCGGAAAACAGCTGTTCGACCAGGTACGAGACAAAACGATTATCGTCAAGAGAAACGCCAGTCAGAGAGGAGCTGAAAGTGACCAAACCGACGACACGCGACACGCAACGACACACGACAATACAAAACGACACGCGACGACACAAAACGACACGCGACGACACAAAACGACACAAAACACAAAACGCCACGACCCACGACGGCGACGACGACACAAAACGACACACATCCACATGAAGCTCATCGAGGCTCGAGCAGGTTTAGAGACGAGTGTCATACAAAGAGCCAATCAGGAGCGAGGCTGTTGAAGGTCACGCCCCTTCCCGTCCGCATCGCTGCTTTAACAGGGAGCGAGCGCTTAGCAACACTGTCAATCAAACCTGTTGCTAACGCTAACAGGAGCGACGTCGGGGACAGAAGGACCTGATGTGTCTGTTATTAATGTTCATATGTTGATTTACAGACACAGACGTGAAATAAAAACCCCAGGATCATGTAGAGGGTTAATACGAACATTTAAGACCAACATGAGTCTGACAGCAGCAGACAGGGGGCGCTGTTTATCAATAGAAAGTGAACTGGAGCCAGAGTCGATGGAGCAGGAAGTAAGACATGATCACTTCCTGTTTGAACACGGCGGCTAACAGGTTAGCTCTGTCCACTTATATAAACAGTCTGTGGTTGGGTAATAATATTAGCTCCCCTGTCCACCCCTCACTCAGTCCACCCTTGGGTAATAATATACTCGCTCCACCCTCTCCCCTCCACCCTCCCTCACTCCCTCCACCCTCCCCTCACTCGCTCCACCCTCCCCTCACTCGCTCCACCCTCCCCTCACTCACTCCACCCTCCCCTCACTCGCTCCACCCTCCCCTCACTTGCTCCACCCTCCTCCTCACTCACCTCCACCCTCTCCTCACTCACTCCACCCTCCCCTCACTCACTCCACCCTCTCCTCACTCATTCCACCCTCCCCTCACCCTCCATCCTCACTCCACCCTCCCCCTCACTCGCTCCATCCTGCCCTCACTCGCTCCACCCTCTCCTCACTCACTCCACCCTCCCCTCACTCACTCACTCACTCCACCTCCCCCTCCACTCACTCACTCACGTCACTCCACCCTCCCCTCACTCACTCACTCTCACTCCTCCTCCCCCTCACTCGCTCCACCCTCCCCTCACTCCAGATATTTCATCTTTTCCAGTTGAGTCAATTTTCACTTGTATTTGTATTTTTTCTGTTCTAAACGGTTCCACGTGTTTTTCATTTTAACGGGAAACAAAAATATCGTCGCCATTTCTCACAAAAAGTCTGATTTCTTGCTCCAAATTCTTCACATTGTTCCAGACCTCGTGGTTTCCTGACAGAGCACTGGCCGTGGACAAAAGTCTGAGACAGTTTGTTGGAACCTCGGGAGAAAAAGTGAACTGTTCTCAGAGCCTCAGAGTCTGACTCCAAACACGACGTCATGTTTTATGTTCTGTGTTTTATGTCACTGTGAGGGATTTGACCTGGTTCATAGACACGATCTCTGTCCTGATCCACAAAAAACTGAACCTCACACAGTTCAGCGTCGTCTCTGTCAGAAAAAAACACAAGATGTTTTTTCATCACTTCAGAACATGATCGACCTGTTCCACTGCTCCTGACGGGACTGAAGTAAAAACTCAAACGATTATGGAAGTTTCTCCAGTGTAACGCTCACACGGAGAGAGCAGCTCAGGACCACAGTCTGATGTTCATCTCCATCTCAAAGACCCTGAGCTCTCCTCTGGAGATACTGAGGTTCATGTGTCTAAAGCCTGAACATGAAGATCAGTCGTTAAAACGTTTTACTCCAGACTCACTGTTGTGTGGATCTTTAGAGTTCGATCAGGTTTGGGAGGAAGAAAAGTCACTTCAGTATTTAATAACTTTTCTGGTGTAGAGTTTGCACCTGCTCGTCTCCATGGAGATTATCAGGATGTAGCACCTCCACCAGAGAAGTTCTGTAGTGCACCTTTAATTTTCTGTGGACTGATGTCATCTGTGTATAAGAGTTTACAGTTAAACATCGAACACAAATAAAAAATATCACCTGGAGCAGCCTCGAAATATAATCTATGAGAATATACTATAATCTATAATCAATAATCTATAAGAATATACATGTACTTTAAACTATATCTATACTATAATCTGTGACACGACCCTATAATCTATAATCTACAGCACTATAGTATGACTATAATCTATAATCTGTAACTACACTTTACTCCACACCACCTGGAGCAGCCCTGAAAATGAAATGACTCATTTGTCAAAGCTCCAGTCAAATACCCATGATCCTCTGGGGCTCTGTGCACAGGTGGCGCTGTGGTGTCTGTTCTACTTTTACACAAATTAAATACAACTTTCCAAATATAACTTTTTTCCAAACGCAGAAGTCAGGAAACTTTTGTCTTGAATTAAGACGTTTTAGACGAATATTGTGATTTAAAATGTGTAAATTATAACAGATGAGAACCATAGAGACACAAGCTCAATAGGGCTGGTTTAAAGGCGCCATCTTGAGGACTTTTCGCCGTCTGAAGACGTCGTTTTCTGAAGACGTCGTTTTCTGAAGACGTCGTTTTCTGAAGAGTTACTGTTTGTATTACTCTAAACTCACAGACGGCTCTGCTCCAGTCGTGTCCAAAACATTTGGTTTGGAAAAAGTAAAAAAAAAAGAAAAAGTCAAAGTGAGATATACAGCAGGAATTTAAATTCTTCTAATTAATAATATTAAAGTTTTACACTTGTAATGTGCTTCTCAAAGCCTCTCAGAGCTGCACTGAAGTCACTCCACACTCACTCCACACTCACTCCACACTCACTCCAGACTCACCCAGACTCACTCCACACTCACCCCACACTCACTCCACACTCACTCCAGACTCACTCCAGACTCACCCCAGACTCACTCCACACACTCACTCCACTCCAGACTCACCCCACACTCACTCCAGACTCACTCCAGACTCACCCCAGACTCCAGACCACACTCACTCCACACTCACTCCACACTCACTCACACTCACCCAGACTCACCCCACACTCACTCCACACTCACCCCAGACTCACCCCTCACTCCACACTCACTCAAGACTCACTCCACACTCACCCCACACTCACTCCAGACTCACTCCACACTCACTCCACACTCACTCCAGACTCACTCCACACTCACTCCAGACTCACTCCACACACTCACTCCACACTCACTCCACTCACTCCACACTCACTCCACTCACTCACTCACCCACACTCACTCCACACTCACTCCACACTCACTCCACACTCACTCCAGACTCACTCCAGACTCACTCCACACTCACTCCAGACTCACCCCAGACTCACTCCACACTCACTCCACACTCACTCCAGACTCACTCTCACTCCAGACTCACTCCAGACTCACTCCAGACTCACCCAGACTCACTCCAGACTCACTCCAGACTCACCCCCACACTCACACACTCCACACTCACTCCACACTCACTCCACACTCACTCCACACTCACTCCACACTCACTCCACACTCACTCCACACTCACTCCCACTCACTCCACACTCACACACACTCACTCCACACTCACACCACACTCACTCCACACTCACTCCCACACTCACTCCAGACTCACTCCACACTCCACTCACTCCAGACTCACCCCAGACTCACTCCAGACTCCAGACTCACTCCACACTCACTCCACACTCACTCCACACTCACCCACACTCACTCCACACCCACACCCCACTCACTCACTCCACACTCACTCCACACTCAAATCCACACTCACCCCACACTCCGTGTTCCACACTCACTCACACCACACACACTCACTCCACACTCACCCCACACTCACTCCACACTCACTCCAGACTCACCCCAGACTCACTCCAGACTCACTCCACACTCACTCCACACTCACCCCACACTCACTCCAGACTCACTCCACACTCACTCCAGACTCACCCCATTAACCGTCTGAAAAAACAAACACCACCAGAAAAAACTAAACATTAAATGAACCAAATGATGGATTTAAAATATGTCACGAAAGCCACAAACGTCAAAAACAATCAGCCGTGTTCCACCAAACACGTTTAACATGTTTAACACGAGAAAACACGAGAAAACACGAGAAAACACGAGAAAACACGAGAAAACACGAGAAAACACGTTTAACACGAGAAAACACGAGAAAACACGAGAAAACACGAGAAAACACGAGAAAACACGAGAAAACACGTTTAACACGAGAAAACACGACCGACGCCACAAGAGACGTTTATGTCCACACTCTATGATCACTGTAAAACCTCTGTACAACCAGGAAGTACTATTGTGATCTTTCTTATTGTCTAAAGTACTTTGAAATACTCTCTGTACTAGTTGTGCTTTACAGATAAACGTGTCTTTCTTATAAATCATAATTTATGGGGTTAGATTTACTGTACATCTCCATAATATAAAGTCTCAAACTGAAGAGTAAAACTTTGCAGGTCCAGTTTTGCAGACGCTCTTCAGATTCCAAACATGTTCTTGAATAAGTTCAGTTTCACTTATAAAACATTCTTTTGATTTTCTGTGACACAGTGACCACAGTGTCTCTGGAGGAGAGATGTTTGAGGCAGACGTCCTTCACCCAAACCTCTGTCTCTGGAGATGATTGAGGCAGACGTCCTTCACTCAAACCTCTGTCTCTGGAGGTGTTTGAGGCAGACGTCCTTCACCCAAACCTCTGTCTCTGGAGGTGTTTGAGGCAGTCGTCCTTCACTCAAACCTCTGTCTCTGGAGGTGTTTGAGGCAGACGTCCTTCACCCAAACCTCTGTCTGATGCTTTCAGATTGTGAAGACCATCGGCCTTAGAGAAACCTGGTTCTTCGGTCTGCAGTATCAGGACAGCAAGGGCTTCGCCACCTGGCTCAAACTCAACAAGAGGGTAAGATGTTTGTCCACATACGCAGACAGTATTTTTATATTTGATTTGTTTTTCAGTCAGTAGTCGGGATGTTAAAGGCGCCGTAGCTGCGTTTTTTACCATTTTAAAAACATGAAAATAATAGACTCACTTAAACAAAGAGCCTAGAGCAGAGTCAAAGGAATGCTAACAACAACTAACATGCTAACTGCACACTTCCTAAATGATGGATGATGAAAACACTTTATAACTGGATGCACAGAACAGACTTATTTTGACCTGAAGATCTGCAGAGCTGTGTTTAACTTAATTCAAGATTATTTTATATCACATTTAAAACAGCTTCAGCTTCAGATAAAAGTCACAAAACAAACACAAACACACAACACATGACACAGGAACAGAACAAACACACGACACAGGAACAGAACAAACACAAACACAAACACACGACACAGAACAAACCCTGTGTGTCTGTGTTAAATACCAGGGAGAAGAGGCAGGTTTAAGTCTGATCTGAAACTGTGTTAAAGACTGAGAGGATGTGACAGGCAGGGGGCGCTGTTCCACAGGGCTCTGTCTCCTCTGGTCTTGAGGCTTTGGGCCCTGTGACCTCTGACCTCTGACCTCTGACCTCAGGCTCTGGGTTTAAAGCTGCAGTGACTCCCTCAGATAAAGAGGAGTTTTCTGTTCACGATGTTCTTTTCCAGAGTGTTTTGTCTAAATGTTTGAGTCACATTCTGGACTCAGACCCTCGGCTCTCAGCGAGTCCGAAAAGTCCTACGAGGTCAGAGCGACGTCACACGGCGGCGTGGAGACACTTCGAGTAAAGATGCACTAGGTAACTTTTCTGGTGATGGGTCCGCTACCTGCTCGTGTCCATGGAGATATCATTGCTTTGAAAATTCCACAGTATAGCTTTAGGTAAACGTATCTATGTCTTATCTCACCTGGACGAGTAGGCAGCTCCTCCAGGCCAAGGTACAAGTCAGATCTGTCCAGAGGCAAGCACCGATCGACCTGTGAATGAATAAATGCAGCACAGAGAAGTGTAACGCCGTATGTGTGACCTACGTCTGACCCCGTCGTGTCTCCGTAGGTGACGGCGCAGGACGTGCGGCGGGACAACCCTCTGCTCATTAAGTTCAGGGCCAAGTTTCACCCTGAGGACGTGTCCGAGGAGCTGATCCAGGAGGCCACACAGAGACTGTTCTTTTTACAGGTTTGGATTTGCACGAGTCAATCCCTGACATTTACACAGACTCACACTCGCTGCTAAAAACCATGGCATTTGCAATTCAAAAAAAGAGAAAAAGTTAGACGGGAGCTTTTTATTTTTATGCAATTAATATTACCTCCATCCATAACCAGCAGCCATTTTATTTATTTAATGACTTGGGCAATTTTCCCTGTTGAATTAAGTAGTTAAACAGAAATGTAAAATTAGTCAGAAGTGTTCAAAATGTTTCAGGGAAAATCAAACAAAACAAAACTAAATCTGAACGAGCCGGAGCGACTCTGGACCAGACTGTTTATGTGAACGGACAGAGCTAACACGCTAACGCCGCGCTACAGACAGGAAGTGAGCATGTCCCACTTCCTGCTCCATCCACTCTGGCTCCAGTTCACTTTCTATTGATAAACTGTCTCTCTCTGTCCCTGCTGCTTCAGACTCATGTTGGTCTTAAATGTTCGTATTAACCCTCTACATGATCCTGGGGTTTTTATTTCACGTCTGTGTCTGTAAATCAACATATGAACATTAATAACAGACACATCAGGTCCTTCTGTCCCCGACTAAACCTCGCTCCTGATTGGCTCTTTGGTTGCTATGACACTGGTGCTAAACCTCGCTCCTGATTGGCTCTTTGGTTGCTATGACACTGGTGCTAAACCTCGCTCCTGATTGGCTCTTTGGTTGCTATGACACTCATGGTCTCGAGCCTCGGCGACGCTCTGGTGGCGTCACTCACTCAGTCACGTCTTTAAAGACTCGGAGCCGAGACTCACGGCTCCGATTCCCGGGTGAGGATTTCAGAGACGGGAGCAGCTCCTCTGGAAACAAACTTTAGTGAATCTGTGTTTTTAGTTTAAGTTTGAGAGACACAGAGAGAATATTCAGACGAGTCCGACAGAAATACTTTAAAACGTGTCTTATGTGTGTAATAATACTACATGTGTCAGTACAAATACACACATGTACTTCCTCATGAGGACTGAGACACTGGGTGAGTATCTCCATGGAGACGGCTTTACCTGAAATGTGCCGCAGTGTAGCATTAAACCCAGAGACCAGACGGTGACAGGTACAAGTCTCTGTACATGAGGAAATGCTGCACTGTGGAACAAAGCACTGACATCTCCATGGAGACAGACCAGAAAAGTGACATGATGCACCTTTAATTTCATTTGTTTTAAACTGTATGTACTGTATCCAGAGCAGATTCAGATTTTAGTCGATGAATCAATCCCCAAAATGAATCTTTGTCCATTTATGATTTTAGTTTTACCAATTATTTATGTGAAATGTTACCACGGAAACGTAATGTGCGACGTTACCACGGAAACGGTATGTGAAATGTTACTGAGGAGCCAGAGGAGAGCCACAGGAGCCAGAGGAGAGCCACAGGAGCCAGAGAAGAGCCACACAGAGGAGAGCCACAGGGAGCCAGAGGAGAGCCAGCCAGAGAGCAGGAGCCAGAGGAGAGCCACAGAGGAGAGCCCAGGAGCCAGAGGAGAGCCCAGAGCCAGGAGAGCCAGAGGAGAGCCACAGGAGCCAGAGGAGAGCCACAGGAGCAGAGAGCAGGAGAGCCAGAGGAGAGGAGAGCCACAGAGCCACAGGAGCCAGAGGAGAGCCACAGAGAGCCACAGGAGCCAGAGGAGAGCCACAGGAGCCAGAGGAGAGAGAGCCAGAGGAGAGCCAGAGGAGAGCCACAGGAGCCAGAGGAGAGCCCAGGAGAGAGCCCACAGAGAGCACAGAGGAGAGCCACAGGAGCCAGAGGAGAGCCACAGGCCAGAGAGAGCCACAGGAGCCAGAGGAGCCACAGGAGCCCAGAGGAGAGCCCAGAGCCAGAGAGCACAGGAGCCAGGAGCCAGAGAGGAGAGCCACAGAGCCAGAGGAGAGCCACAGGAGCCAGAGGAGAGAGCCAGAGGAGAGCCACAGGAGCCAGAGGAGAGCTAGAGAGGAGAGCCAGCCAGAGGAGAGCCAGGAGAGAGGAGAGCCACAGGAGCCAGAGGAGAGCCACAGGAGCCAGAGGGAGCCACAGGAGCCAGAGGAGAGCCACAGGAGCCAGAGGAGAGCCACAGGAGCCAGAGGAGAGCCACAGGAGCCAGAGGAGCCAGAGAGCCACAAGAGCCAGAGGAGAGCCACAGGAGCCAGAGGAGCCAGAGGAGAGCCACAGGAGCCAGAGGAGAGCCACAGGAGCCAGAGGAGGACAGGGAACAGATTGCGACTTAAATAATAACGTCCTTTGACATTATGACCCTGTGGACAGCCTCATGTGTCTGACCTTTGACCTCATCACCGTTAAACAGATAAAACTGAACTTTTTCATTTTAGTCAAACTGATCTGAGTTTGCCTGCAGCTCGCCGCGATCACAGACTCCAGCCTCCGGCGTTTGTAATATAGTCTTCTCTGTTTCTGTGATGAAAAGCACCGGGTCTGTGTGTTATTATCCCGACCGGACTCAGGCTCCGGCTCGGGCTACTACTACTACTACTACTACTACTACTACTACTACTACTACTACTACTACTACTACTACTACTACTACTACTACTACTACTACTACTACTACTACTACTACCACTACTACTACTCCCACGTCCCAAATGCTGTGGGTCACAGATCGGGCCTCAGCCTCTGGTGTTTCTCATTTTCTCTTTAATGACGCTGCTCTTCTCGTTTTTTCCACTTTTGTAAAGACTCACTTTTCTTCGTGTTGTGTTTCTGTTGTAGGTCAAAGAGTGTATCCTAAACGACGACATGTACTGTCCTCCTGAGACCGCCGTGCTGCTCGCCTCGTACGCCGTGCAGGTCAAACACGGGGACTACAGGAAGGATTACCACATCCCTGGATATTTGACCCGGGAAAAGCTCTTACCTCAGAGGTAGGCTGGACGCGGGATGAAAGAGTTAACCAAAGTTCAACTCAAATCACCTCTGTGCCATCTGAATGCTGTGTCCTCCGCTCCATAAAACCAGGGTTTTGGAGCAGCACAAGTTGAATAAGAATCAGTGGGAGGAGAGGATCCAGGTGTGGCACCAAGAGCACAAGGGAATGCTGAGGTAAGGCCCCGAAAACCCCGACTTTACACAACTTAAAAGTTTAAAAACTATGAAACACAGACGGATACAGTTACTCACCAGGGAGACAGTTTAAACGAGTCCAAGACGGAGCTCTCATGCATCCTGGAAAACCTGGAAAATAATTGGCCTGTTTTCCAGACATGGAAAACACAAAAAAGAAAAGGAGAAAAAAGCCCAAATGTGGAAAATATAGATTCTGCCCTTGAAAATGTCTCCACATTTAGCTTTACTGGATTATTGGATCAAACTGATGAAGACTGTGACCTTCACCAAAAACCCAGACTCATGTAAAACACGAGAAAATCCAGGAGAAAACACCAGACTCACGTAAAACACGAAAAAATCCATGAGAAAACACCAGACTCATGTAAAACACGAGAAGAAGAAGAAGAAAATGCAGATTAGACTTAATTTGTACAAAATTTCCTGGGGGAGAACCTCCAAACCCCCTTCACCTTCTTCTCTCCCTGACGTTAGATAAACCTGCTCACGTCTGAAGTTCTTCTGCTGCTCACGTCTGAAGTTCTTCTGCTGTTCTCACGTGAGCTGAACATGTTTGGTCTGGTCTTCAAATGAAAGAGCACAGCCTGAGACGACATCTTTATGTAAAAACTGTCAAATAAATGAATAAAATGGGGTGACGTGGTTGTAGACGACGAGATTATGTTATAGAAAAAGTCCTGGAAAAGATTTTTAATAAAACGTGGGAATCCTGCAGGAGACAAGGAAAAAGCTCCATGTTGGACTTTGAAATAACAAAAGGATTATAAGAAAACAGAACAAAACATAAAAACAGAACAAAACATTAAAAACAGAACAAAACATTAAAAAAGAACAAAACATAAAAAAAGAATAAAACATTAAGAACAGAACAAAACATAAAAAACAGAAGACAAACATTATAAAACAGTGTGAAAAGTTTCAGATTCTTGGGATGATTTCACTTGTTTAAACTTTAAACCCTCAGGTAAACGTTGTTTTAACCCTGTCATACTGAGGTAATAGTACAAAGTGCTGAACGCAGTAGTTTTCACTTAAATGTTCATGTGTCTCTGCTCAGGGAGGACGCCATGTTGGAGTATCTGAAGATCGCCCAGGACCTGGAGATGTACGGAGTCAATTATTTTAGCATCAAGAACAAGAAAGGCTCCGAGCTGTGGCTGGGAGTGGACGCTCTGGGGCTGAACATCTACGACAAGAACGACAAGTACGACGAGGAGCTGCTCCTGTTCTTTTGTACCATAATACTGTAGTTTTAAGTACGTTTTGAATCATAAAGACTTTGTCTTTTAGGATGACTCCAAAAATCGGCTTCCCCTGGAGTGAAATCAGAAACATTTCATTCAACGATAAGAAGTTTGTCATCAAACCGATCGACAAGAAGTCACCGGTAATACACCCCACACTGGACACAGCTAACACGCTAACACAGACTGTTTATATACAGTACAGCTAACATGCTAGCACCGACTGTTTATATACTGTACAGCTAACACGCTAGCACAGACTGTTTATATACAGTACAGCTAACACGCTAGCACCGACTGTTTTTATACTGAACGATACTACGACAGAGCTAACACGCTAACTGCTGCGTTCAAACAGGAAGTGATCATGTCGCACTTCCTGCTCCATCGACTCTGGCTCCAGTTCACTTTCTATTGATAAACAGCGCCCCCTCTCTGCTGCTGTCAGACTCATGTTGGTCTTAAATGTTCGTATTAACCCTCTACATGATCCTGGGGTTTTTATTTCACGTCTGTGTCTGTAAATCAACATATGAACATTAATAACAGACACATCAGGTCCTTCTTTCCCGACGTCGCTCCTGTTAGCGTTAGCAACAGGTTTGATTGACAGTGTTGCTAAGCGCTTGCTCCCTGTTAAACCAGTGGTGTGGGCTGAAGGGGCGTGGCCTTCAACAGCCTCGCTCCTGATTGGCTCTTTGTTGCTATGATACTCGTGGTTGTCATTTCAAACATGTAGCTCTGCTCCAAATCGTCCCTGTTCCTCCTCGAGCCTCGAGCTTCATGTGGAGCTGAAGCTGTGACGTTTCACTCAGTCACGTCTTTAACTGTCTGTTATTTATCACAATATAAAACTCAGTGAAAACGCTGCAGCTGCTCCACCGTGAACCGGGGAGGAGCTCATTATCTGGCAACTTATTTCCAGGCGAAGTTTCCATGACAACATCAACAGCCATTGTTTATTTTTATTTTTTATGAGCTTGTTCTTCATATATTTACGGATGAGAATCATTTACAAAACAATCCCGTGTTCATGAAAAAGCACAAACAAACTGAGGCTGTCGTCTGATGTGAGACACGTTTAGACCAGGCTGTTGTTGTTGAAATGGTTAAAATCGTCATAAAAATAAATGAAATTGTCAAAGCGTTCTGTTCTATAGCCCTGACCCACCATCACACACGAAAACCGTCAGATTCTCCAAACGGCTGCGATGGACCAAAGTGGCTAAAACACAGGAGCTGCAGAGATGCGCCGCTCTAATTACTCCAAATTCTGAACATACCAAATATTAAAGTTCTAAGTGGATGAAACAGGTGAACTCACTCAGTCTCACATCTGTCGACCTCGGAGCAGCCACCTGTACGAAGCCCGGTCCACCTGAGCCTGGAACATGTGAAATCAAATCAAATGAAAATGTTCTGAAATTATGTGGATAATCTGGACTTGTTGACTCTGCTTCAGCTTTGGGCCGACGCAAAACTCACAGTAACAGACGGTTATGACTGTGGAGAAAAACAAAGTGTGATTATAAAAACCTTTGTCTTTAAAATACACCGTGGAACTTTTCCCGCTCGTGCTCGTCTCCATGGAGATGTGTAGAATGTTCCACAGTACAGCTTTAAACAGCGTGTCTAGCGCCGCATTTATTCAGTTACAGCTGTTTTATTTCTCAAATATAATAAGAATTTTCCTTCTACTGTCAGTTTTATTAGTAAAATTTAATAAAAACTACTGAAGAAATCGTTTATTAGGAATGATTCAGGCTTAGTATCTCCTAGCTCCTAACTCCTAGCTCCTTACTCCTATCTCCTTACTCCTATCTCCTTACTCCTAACTCCTAACTCCTATCTCCTTACTCCTAACTCCTAACTCCTATCTCCTTACTCCTAACTCCTATCTCCTTACTCCTAACTCCTAACTCCTAACTCCTAACTCCTAACTCCTAACTCCTTACTCCTAACTCCTAACTCCTAACTCCTATCTCCTAACTCCTAACTCCTTACTCCTGATTTCTTGTAAATACCATTTGTATTTGTGTACCTGATGTTCCAGGACTTTGTGTTCTACGTTCCTCGTCTGCGCATAAACAAGCGGATCCTGGCTCTGTGTATGGGGAACCACGAGTTGTACATGCGGCGGCGTAAACCCGACAGTATCGAGGTCCAGCAGATGAAGGCCCAGGCCCGAGAAGACAAGAGCAAGAGGCAGATGGAGCGGTGAGAACGGAAAAACACGCTTTATGGTGTAGACCCGCCCTTTTACCTCTGTAGATCCGCCCTTTTACCCACGTAGACCCGCCCTTTTACTCCTGTAGATCCGCCCTTTTACTCCTGTAGACCCGCCCTTTTACCCCTGTAGACCCGCCTTTTTACCTCTGTAGACCCGCCCTTTTACTCCTGTAGATCCGCCCTTTTACCCACGTAGACCCGCCCTTTTACTCCTGTAGATCCGCCCTTTTACTCCTGTAGACCCGCCCTTTTACCCACGTAGACCCGCCCTTTTACCTCTGTAGACCCGCCCTTTTACCCACGTAGACCCGCCCTTTTACTCCCACGTAGATCCGCCCTTTTACTTTAGACCCGCCCTTTTACCCACGTAGACCCGCCCTTTTACTCCACGTAGACCCGCCCTTTTACCCTGTAGATACCCTTTTACTCCTGTAGACCCGCCCTTTTACCCACGTAGACCCGCCCTTTTACTCCTGTAGACCCGCCCTTTTACTCCTGTAGACCCGCCCTTTTACCCACGTAGACCCGCCCTTTTACCTCTGTAGACCCGCCCTTTTACTCCTGTAGATCCGCCCTTTTACCCACGTAGACCCGCCCTTTTACTCCTGTAGACCCGCCCTTTTACCCACGTAGACCCGCCCTTTTACTCCTGTAGACCCGCCCTTTTACCTCTGTAGACCCGCCCTTTTTACTCCTGTAGATCCGCCTTTTTACCACTGTAGACCCGCCCTTTTACTCTGTAGACCCGCTCTTTTACTCCTGTAGATACCCACGTAGACCCGCCCTACTGTAGACCCGCCCTTTTACCTCTGTAGACCCGCCTTTTACCCTGTAGACTCCTGTAGACCGCCCTTTTTCTGTAGACCCGCCTTTTACTCCTGTAGACCCGCCCTTTTTACCCCCTTTTACCCTGTAGACCCGCTGTAGACCTTTTTTACTCCCCCCTGTAGACCCGCCCTTTACTCCTGTAGACCGCCCTTTTACTCCTGTAGATCCGCCCTTTTACTCCTGTAGACCCGCCCTTTTACTCCTGTAGACCCGCCCTTTTACCCCCGTAGACCCGCCCTTTTACCTCTGTAGACCCGCCCTTTTACCCCCTGTAAACCCGCCCTTTACCCGCTGTAGACCCGCCCTTTTTTCCCCTGTAGACCCGCCCTTTTTACCCCCTGTAGAACCGCCCTTTTACCCCCTGTAAACCCCCCTTTAACCCCTGTAGACCCGCATGCTAGTAACAGTTTGGAGTTAGCATGCTTAGCATGCTAGTAACGGTTTTGGAGTTAGCATGCTAGTAACAGTTTTGGAGGTAGCATGCTAGTAACAGTTTTGGTAGCATGCTAGTAACTGTTTTGGAGTTAGCATGCTAGTAACAGTTTTGGGAGTTAGCATGCTAGTAACAGTTTTGGAGTTAGCATGCTAGTAACAGTTTTGGAGTTAGCATGCTAGTAACAGTTTTGGAGTTAGCATGCTAGTAACAGTTTTGGAGTTAGCATGCTAGTAACAGTTTTGGAGTTAGCATGCTAGTAACAGTTTTGGAGTTAGCATGCTAGTAACAGTTTTGGAGTTAGCATGCTAGTAACTGTTTTGGAGTTAGCATGCTAGTAACAGTTTGGAGTTAGCATGCTAGTAACAGTTTTGGAGTTAGCATGCTAGTAACAGTTTTGGAGTTAGCATGCTAGTAGCATGCTAACAGTTTTGGAGTTAGCATGCTAGTACAGTTTTTTGGAGTTAGCATGCTAGTAACAGTTTTGGAGTTAGCATGCTAGTAACAGTTTTGGAGTTAGCATGCTAGTAACAGTTTTGGAGTTAGCATGCTAGTAACAGTTTTGGAGTTAGCATGCTAGTAACAGTTTTGGAGTTAGCAGTTGCTAGTAACAGTTTTGGAGTTAGCATGCTAGTAACAGTTTTGGAGTTAGCATGCTAGTAACAGTTTTGGAGTTAGCATGCTAGTAACTGTTTTGGAGTTAGCATGCTAGTAACAGTTTTGGAGGTAGCATGCTAGTAACAGTTTTGGAGTTAGCATGCTAGTAACTGTTTTGGAGGTAGCATGCTAGTAACAGTTTTGGAGTTAGCATGCTAGTAACTGTTTTGGAGTTAGCATGCTAGTAAGTAACAGTTTTGGAGGAGTTAGCATGCTAGTAACAGTTTTGGAGTTAGCATGCTAGTAACAGTTTTGGAGTTAGCATGCTAGTAACAGTTTTGGAGTTAGCATGCTAGTAACAGTTTTGGAGTTAGCATGCTAGTAACAGTTTTGGAGTTAGCATGCTAGTAACAGTTTTGGAGTTAGCATGCTAGTAACAGTTTTGTAATGATTTCTCAGACACATCTGCTGCCCACGTTCAATCTGGGAGTAAAATTATAAATTTGACTAAAATTGGCAAACTGAGGAAAACTTGGCAGAATCTTTAAGAAATTTCAAATCTTAATTATGTTTTAGAAAAATGATTAGTTTAATGAGGCATAAGCTCTGAACACAGGCAGAGACTGGGAAATGTGTTACATCGCTACAGAATACTCAATACTGCAGTAAAATGTATTTTAAAGTGTTCTAGTACAAGAGTACTGCACAGAGAGTACTGTTCTGAATACTCTGAATACTTTTACACAGAGTTACATCATATAACACTGTTTAAACATGACATTTTATTACAATCAGCTGTATTTTGTTGCTCTGTTTGTTCTGTTTCTATTTATGTCTAATTTGAGAAGGAAACATCACACAGACCAAGAGAGCCTCACCACGAGAGTCTTACCACGAGAGCCTCACCACGAGAGCCTCACCACGAGAGCCTCACCACGAGAGCCTCACCACGAGAGCCTCACCACGAGAGTCTCACCACGAGAGCCTCACCACGAGAGCCTCACCACGAGAGCCTCACCACGAGAGCCTCACCACGAGAGTCTCACCACGAGAGCCTCACCACGAGAGCCTCACCACGAGAGTCTCACCACGAGAGCCTCAGAGCCTCAGAGCCTCAGAGCCTCAGAGCCTCACCACGATGTTCTTCAGGCTGATTCAGTCCAAAGCCTAAATCTCATCCTGAAATACTTCCATGTTTTCCCTTTAGTAAAGTAACTGTAATCTGATCCCACCAAATGAAAGAGTAACTGTACCAGATTACAGTTACAGAGTACTCTCAGTACATGTGCAGTACTCTTACAGTACTCTGAGTACACGTGCAGTACTCTTACAGTACTCTCAGTACATGTGCAGTACTCTTACAGTACTGAGTACACGTGCAGTACTTACAGTACTCTGAGTACACGTGCAGTACTCTTACAGTACTCTGAGTACACGTGCAGTACTCTTACAGTACTCTGAGTACACGTGCAGTACTCTTACAGTACTCTGAGTACACGTGCAGTACTCTTACAGTACTCTGAGTACACGTGCAGTACTCTTACAGTACTCTGAGTACACGTGCAGTACTCTTACAGTACTCTGAGTACACGTGCAGTACTCTTACAGTACTCTGAGTACACGTGCAGTACTCTTACAGTACTCTGAGTACACGTGCAGTACTCTGACCGTGGGCTGTAGAACATTCAGAACATAAAAGTTAAAGACAGAACGCTGTGTGTTCAGAACCTTTCTACAGTCGACACTCTGTTCTCGGAGCTTTAAGGGAGCAGCAGATTTAGCTTCATTTTATTTATTTATTTTTCATATTTATGATGTGTTTTTGATGTGTACTTATGCACAATTGTGCTGTCAGGGCTCTGCTCGAGAGTGAGAAGAAGAAGCGCGAAAAAGCGGAGAAGGAAACAGAGACGATGGCCCGGGAGACGATGGAGCTGATGGAGCGACTGAGACAGATCGAGGAGCAGACAAAGAGAGCGCAGGACGGTCTGACTGATTTATGAATACAAATGTCCCTCTGTCTGTGAAAAAACTGTCCACGTTTAAAGATACTTCTGCTGTGTACTGTATGTACTGTGTGTACTGTATGTACTGTGTGTACTGTGTGTACTGTGTGTACTGTGTGTACTGTATGTACTGTGTGTACTGTATGTACTGTGCATACTGTGTACTGTATGTACTGTATGTACTGTGTGTACTGTATGTACTGTGTGTACTGTGTACTGTATGTATGTACTGTGTACTGTATGTACTGTGTGTACTGTGTGTACTGTGTACTGTACTGTGTGTACTGTGTGTACTGTACTGTATGTACTGTGTGTACTGTGTGTACTGTATGTACTGTGTGTACTGTGTGTACTGTATGTACTGTATGTACTGTGTGTACTGTGTGTACTGTGTGTACTGTGTGTACTGTATGTACTGTGTGTACTGTATGTACTGTGCATACTGTGTACTGTATGTACTGTATGTACTGTGTGTACTGTATGTACTGTGTGTACTGTGTACTGTATGTACTGTATGAACTGTATGTACTGTGTGTACTGTGTGTACTGTACGTACTGTGTGTACAGTGTGTACTGTATGTACTGTGTGTACTGTGTGTACTGTATGTACTGTGTGTACTGTGTACTGTATGTACTGTATGAACTGTATGTACTGTGTGCACTGTGTGTACTGTGTGTACTGTATGTACTGTGTGTACTGTATGTACTGTATGTACTGTGTGTACTGTATGTACTGTGTGTACTGTGTACTGTGTGTACTGTATGTACTGTATGTACTGTGTACTGTGTGTACTGTGTGTACTGTATGTACTGTGTGTACTGTGTGTACTGTATGCACTGTATGTACTGTGTGTACTGTGTGTACTGTATGTACTGTGTGTACTGTGTGTACTGTATGTACTGTGTGTACTGTGTACTGTGTGTACTGTATGTACTGTATGTACTGTGTGTACTGTGTGTACTGTATGTACTGTGTACTGTGTGTACTGTATGTACTGTATGAACTGTGTGTACTGTATGTACTGTGTGTACTGTATGTACTGTGTGTACTGTATTAACTGTGTGTACTGTGTGTACTGTATGTACTGTGTGTACTGTATGTACTGTATGTACTGTGTGTAATGTGTGTACTGTGTGTACTGTATGAACTGTGTGTACTGTATGTACTGTGTGTACTGTGTGTACTGTATGTACTGTGTGTACTGTGTGTACTGTATGAACTGTGTGTACTGTGTGTACTGTGTGTACTGTATGTACTGTATGTACTATGTGTACTGTATGAACTGTGTGTACTGTGTACTGTATGTACTGTGTGTACTGTGTACTGTGTGTACTGTATGTACTGTATGTACTCTGTGTACTGTATGTACTGTGTGTACTGTATGTACTGTGTGTACTGTGTGTACTGTATGTACTGTATGTCCTGTGTGTACTGTATGTCCTGTGTGTACCGTGTACTGTGTGTACTGTATGTACATGTGTGTGTGTACTGTGTGTACTCGGTGTACTGTGTGTACTGTGTGTACTCTGTGTACTGTGTGTACTGTGTGTACAGTGTGTACAGTGTGTACTCTGTGTACTCTGTGTACTGTGTGTACTGTATAAACCTGTTTGTTGTGGTTTAGTGTCATGTTGTGTCACGTTGACTTCGTTCAGGCAGGTCCGACTCCTGCTTAATTTCTGGTGGAGTTTGTCTATTGTTTTGTGACTAAACCCTACACCCTACACCCTACACCCTAAACCCTAAACCCTAAACCCTACACCCTAAACCCTACACCCTAAACACTAAACCCTAAACCCTAAACCCTAAACCCTACACCCTAAACACTAAACCTTAAACCCTACACCCTAAACCCTAAACCCTAAACCCTAAACCCTAACCACCCCTAAACCCTAACCCTACACCCTAACCCTACACCCTAAACACCCTAAACCCTAAACCCTAAACCCTAAACCCTAAACCCTAAACCCTAAACCCTACACCCTAAACACTAAACCTTAAACCCTACACCCTAAACCCTAAACCCTAAACCCTACACCCTAAACACTAAACCCTAAACCCTACACCCTAAACCCTACACCCTAAACCCTAAACCTTACACCCTAAACCCTACACCCCACACCCTAAACCCTACACCCTAAACCCCACACCCTAAGCCCTAAAGCCTACACCCTAAACCCTAAACCCTACACCCTAAACCCCACACCTTAAGCCCTAAAGCCTACACCCTACACCCTAAACTCTACACCCTAAGCCCTAAACCCTACACCCTACACCCTAAACCCTAAACCCTACACCCTAAACCCTACACCCTAAACCCTACACCCTAAACCCTAATCCTTTGGCTCTGGTCTGTCTTCAGTTCTGTGTTGTAGTTTAGTCCTGATTGACTCCTGTCAAGTTCTTTCTGTTTCAGTTTAAACAGTGTCATGTCTCACTCTCACTGTGTGTTTCAGTTTAAATAGTGTCATGTCTCACTCTCACTCGTCCGTTTCAGTTTAAATAGTGTCATGTCTCACTCTCACTCTGTGTGTTTCAGTTTAAATAGTGTCATGTCTCACTCTCACTCGTCCGTTTCAGTTTAAATAGTGTCATGTCTCACTCTCACTTGTCCGTTTCAGTTTAAATAGTGTCATGTCTCACTCTTACTGTGTGTTTCAGTTTAAATAGTGTCATGTCTCACTCTCACTCTGTGTGTTTCAGTTTAAATAGTGTCATGTCTCACTCTCACTCGTCCGTTTCAGTTTAAATAGTGTCATGTCTCACTCTCACTGTGTGTTTCAGTTTAAATAGTGTCATGTCTCACTCTCACTGTCTGTTTCAGTTTAAATAGTGTCATGTCTCACTCTCACACTTGTCCGTTGTCATGTCTCACTCTCAGTTTTAAATAGTGTCATGTCTCACTCTTACTGTGTGTTTCAGTTTTAAATATTCAATTCAATCAATTCAATTTATTTTTTGTAGAGCCCAAAATCACGACAGCAGTCGCCTCTTAGGGCTGAACATGAGAGTTGATTAACCAACAGAATAGAAAATCAACAGTGAAACAGAAACAGACAAGCAAATTAGAAACAGACAAGCAAATTGTTCCAGAACATCCCCTGTCCTTAGACCCTCCTTCTCGGCAAGGAAAAACTCCAAAAACCCATTGGGAAAAGGAGAAACCTCGAGGAGAACCACAGTGAAGGAGAGATCCACTCCCATGGACGGACAGGCTGCAGATGTGTCCAGGACTAAGGCGCATCCAGTTCAAGTCTGTAGGGCCAGAGTCCATTCGGGCAAGGCGATCTAGAGTTCGGCCATCACTGGACGATCAGGAGGCGATCTAGGGTCCAGCCATCACCGGACGGTCAGGAGGGCATCTAGGGTCCAGCCATCACCAGACGGTCAGGAGGGCATCTAGGGTCCAGCCATCACCAACGATCAGGAGGCGGTCAGCGGCCAGGCATCTGAAACAATTACACTCCCCAGAGGGGAGTGGGACAGCGGACAACATGTGAATAGCAATGAACAGACTGAATAGTAAATGAAGTTGATAGGGATAACAGGAGGAAAGAGAGGATAGTGCTCAGGTTACCATACTTCCCCCAGCATGGCTATCCCTAGGCAGCCTAACTAAAACTACAGGGTTTATTTCTGGTCCTAGCTAGCCTGACCATAAGCTATTTCAAAGAGATACGTTTTAAGCCTGGCCTTAAATGTTAAATGTAGAGACTGTGGGGGGCCTCTTTAACATAGAAAGGAAGCTGATTCCATAGCACAGGAGCTTGGTAAGTGAAAGCTCTCCCTCCTACTGTGGTTTTAGTCACTCTAGGAACCACCAATAGTCCAGCATTTGGGAGCGGAGTGCTCTGTTTTGGGTGGTATGGTACTATAGCATCTTGCAGATACAACGGGGCCATGCCCTTTATGGCTTTATATGTCAGGAGGAGAACTTTGAATTTGATTCTGAACTCGACAGGAAGCCAGTGAAGGGGGACTCCAGCACTGGGGTGATGTGCTCTCTTCTTCTCTTAGTTCCTGTTAAGAGCCTGGCTGCTGCATTTTGAACTAGCTGAAAGCTTTTTATAGAGCTTTTAGGGCAAGCGACTAGTAAGGAGTTACAGTAATCTAGCCTTGATGTAACAAATGCATGGATATAAGTTTTTTCAGCGTCGCTTTTAGACAAGATTTTTCTGATTTTGGCAATATTACGCAGGTGAAAGAAAGCTGTTCTACAGGATTGGTTTATATGTGGTTTGAACGAGAGCTCTTGGTCAAACAAGACTCCAAGGTTCCTTACAGTAGAACTGGAGGCAATACTGACACTGTCCAAAGTGACTTTCTGGTCAAACAGAGAGTCTCGCAAGCTTTTGGGGCCTAGAGTAATGACCTCTGTTTTTTTGGGTTAAGAAGCAGATAATTAAGTGTCATCCAGGTTTTTATGTCCTTCACACAGGCACTAAGTCTGTCCCACTCGATCAGACTGATCTGGTTTCATTGACAAGTACAGCTGTGTGTCATCAGCATAGCAGTGGAAGTTAATGCCATGTTTTCTGATGATATTACCTAACGGCAACATATAGAGTGTGAACAGGATTGGACCCAGTACAGAACCCTGTGGCACACCATAGGCTACTTTAGAACATGGAGAGGAGCTCTGATTTACATTAACAAACTGGTACCTATCAGACAGGTAGGATTTAAACCAGCTGAGGGCTGCCCCTCGACACCTATGTCACATTCTAATCTCTGTAGTAGAATATTGTGGTCGATGGTGTCAAAACGCTGCACTGAGGTCCAACAGAACCAGGACTGAGACTAGTCCATTGTCAGCAGCTAATAACAAGTCATTTGTGACTTTAAGTAGTGCAGTTTCTGTGCTGTGGTGAGGTCTGAAACCTGATTGAAAAGTTTCAATATAGATTATTAGCCTGTAGGTGGCGATAAAGCTGCTTAACTACATTTTTTTCAAGGATTTTTGAGACAAAGGGGAGATTAGAGATGGGCCTATAGTTGGCTAAAATATCAGGTTCAAGATTAGGTTTTTTTCAGAAGCGGTTTAATCACTGCATATTTGAAGGACTGGGGGACATAGCCATTTTCTAATGAGGTATTTATTATATTAAGGACAGGATCTATAATTAGAGGGAGGATTTCTTTGAGGAGTCTGGTTGGTATAGGGTCTAAGATACAAGTTGATGTTTTTGAGGACATAAAGGCTGAAGTCTCTCTTGGTCAACAGCAGTAAACCTGTCTAATGTCACTGGTGGATTTATGTGGGACATTAGTTTTTACAGCCTGGGCTTGCTCAATACTGACTGTAGGAGTCATTTTGTTCAATTTATCTCTAATTTCTGTGATTTGTTGTTGTTAAGAAATTAAGAAAGTCATTGCAGGTAAGAGTAGCAGGGGATTGAGGGTTCAACTGCGCTGTGGCAGTTTGTCAGCCTGGCTACAGTGCTGAACAGAAACCTGCTGCTGTTTTTTGTTACTTCACTTAAATTTTTGAAAAATATCTGGTTTGGGACTTCCGCAGAGCCTTCTTATAAGCCAAAAGGCAGATTTTCCATGCCTTTAGTGATTGCTCAGAGCGGGAGTAGCGCCATGACCTCTCTAAATTTTCTGACCTTTTTGTTTGAGTGAGCGCAGTTCTTCATTGTACCAGGGGGCAGGAGGTCTGGGCCTAACATCCTTCTGTTTTAGGGGAGCTACAGTATCAAGAGCAGTTTTTCAGGGCGTACATAGATCTGTCAGCAAACTGGTCATACATATGGGCTAAAGCTGTTTTCAGAGTCAAATGACATGGTCCTAAATACTGGCTCTATTGTTTTTCTTTGAATGTTACAATGCATTTTTTCAGATATTGTTCTTTTCATTATAGTTTTATTCTGTGGGACAGGATAATCTTTAAGGATAAACTGAAAGGTTATTAGAAAGTGGTCTGATAATATGGGGTTTTGAGGGAGGACATTAAGGTCACTGATCTCTACACCATATGTTAGAACAAGATCCAGGGTGTGTTTGTGACTGTGGGTTGGTTTATTCACATTCTGGGTAAAGCCGATCCCATCGAGTAGAGCACTGAAGGCATTACCAAGATAGTCACTGCTATTGTCAACGTGTATGTTAAAATCTCCAACTATTACTATCCTTTCCCAGGCTAACACTAGACTAGATATAAAATCAGAGACTCAATCAAGAACTCTGAATAGGGACCTGGAGGTCGATAGATTATTATGAATAAAACAGCCTTTTGGTTTCTCCAGCTTGGGCAGGTGATTGACAGTAAAAGGCTTTCAAACGAGCTAAATGTATAGTTAGTTTTAGGACTAAGTAGTAAACTGCAGTGTGAAATGACTGCCACACCACCACCTCGGCCTGTGGTCCTGGAGCTCTGAAAATTTAAGTGACTGGGTGGAGTAGACTCATTTAGTCTAACATAGTCATCTTTTAGGAGCCATGTTTCAGTTAGAGCCAATAGATCTAGGTTATGGTCACGAATTAATTCATTTACCAGAAGAGATTTGGAGGAAAGGGACCTAATGTTTAGCAGTCCACATTTTACATGCTTATCAAATTGTCTGTTAATGGCACCAGTCGTTATTTTTATTAAATTTTTTTGTGGTCTGACACCTGAAATAGTGTTTTTATCAAGTGGCTTATTGTTCTTTTTAGAAGGAGGGACACGCACAGTCTCTATCTGCTCTGAGTCTGAACACTTGATTTGTGACAGTGCGGGCGGCGAGAGCTCGCGACGGTAACAGAGCAGCGACTCACTCCGCTGCTCTGCGCCCCGGGGCTCATCTTTGGCTTGTCACGCCAGGCTGTTGGTCAGGTTCCGAATTAGAAGAGATGTACCAGCCGAAGTCGGGTGGATGCCATCCCTGCGTATGAGCCCGGGCTTCCCCCAGAACGCGCTAAAGTTATCTACAAACACTACGTTGTTTTGGGGGCACCAGTTTGATAACCAGCAGTTAAAGGAGAAAGATCGGCTGAACATTTCTGAGTTGGTCCGGTTGGGGAGGGGGCCAGAAAACACTACACTATCTCTGCCATAGACTTAGCCAATTCACACACAGCTCCTACCTGCAGTTTGAGCACCTCGGACTGTTTGCGCCGGGTGTCATTGCCGCCACCGTGGATCACAATTCGGCGGTACCTATTTCTACTCTGCTTTAAAAGCCTGAGGTTACCTTCGAGGTCCCCCATTCTGGCCCCCGGATAACACCTAACACTCGCTGCTGGCAGCTCCACGTCTCTAACTATAGAACTACCAATAACTAAAGTGTCACGTGTCCATTTGGTGGGCGCGTGATCGCTAAGGGGGGAAAACCTATTGCAGACGGGGAGCTCGTGGTGCACTAAGTTTTTTTGTTTAGCGCTTTGCTTCTTCCGAACTGTCACAAATCGATCCTGGTCTGGTCCCGGCTGCACGGGACGCGCTGGGGGGCTATTCTCACTAGCTGTCCTAGCGCTGACGCGGTCCGCAGTCCCTGCTACTACCTGGCTATAGCTAGGCTTTAGCGCCTCCAATGAGCGGAACCGCGTTTCTAACTCTGTAACCCTGGCCTCCAGTGCTGCCAGTACACTACACTTCACGCAACTATCCCTATCGTCAGTGAAGGAGCCAGGGTTCTGACTCCACATATGACACCTTGAGCAGGACAGTGCGAAAGAAGCGGAGGAAGGTCCAGCCATGATGCTAGTCGGCTAGGCTAGATCAGGCTGAGGCTAGTGAAAAGGGCTTTTAATCCACGGAATACTGAGCGGTTGGGAGCTGAATAGGGCTCCGAGGCTTTAAGTGAGTAACTAGATGCCAATTGAATGTAAGGGAGTTAGAAACGTGTTTAGTTAATTCGTGGATTAGCAATAACAGAGGAGAGACGGGCGGCAACAGGTAGCAACACAACTCGCAAACAGAATACACTCACCGGGAAGTGACGACACAGGAAGTCATGTCTCACTCTCACTCGTCCGTTTCAGATTAAATAGTGTCATGTCTCACTCTCACTCGTCCGTTTCAGTTTAAATAGTGTCATGTCTCACTCTCACTGTTTGTGTTTCAGTTTAAATAGTGTCATGTCTCACTCTCACTGTCTGTTTCAGTTTAAATAGTGTCATGTCTCACTCTCACTCATCTGTTTCAGTTTAAATAGTGTCATGTCTCACTCTCACTCGTCCGTTTCAGTTTAAATAGTGTCATGTCTCACTCTCACTGTGTGTGTTTCAGTTAAATAGTGTCATGTCTCACTCTCACTCGTCGTTTTCAGATTAAATAGTGTCATGTCTCTCACTCTCACTGTCTGTTTCAGTTTAAATAGTGTCATGTCTCACTCTCACTCGTCTGTTTCAGTTTAAATAGTGTCATGTCTCACTCTCACTCGTCTGTTTCAGTTTAAATAGTCACTCACTCTGTTTCAATCTCACTCACTCTCACTGTGTGTTTCAGTTTTAATAGTGTCATGTCTCACTCTCACTCGTCTGTTTCAGTTTAAATAGTGTCATGTCTCACTCTCACTGTGTGTTTTAGTTTAAATAGTGTCATGTCTCACTCTCACTCGTGTGTTTTAGTTTAAATAGTGTCATGTCTCACTCTCACTCGTCTGTTTCAGTTTAAATAGTGTCATGTCTCACTCTCACTGTGTTTTAGTTTAAATAGTGTCATGTCTCACTCTCACTCGTGTGTTTTAGTTTAAATAGTGTCATGTCTCACTCTCACTGTGTGTGTTTCAGTTTAAATAGTGTCATGTCTCACTGTCTGTGTTTCAGTTTAAATAGTGTCATGTCTCACTCTCTCACTGTCTGTTTCAGTTTAAATAGTGTCATGTCTCACTCTCACTGTGTGTTTCAGTTTAAATAGTGTCATGTCTCACTCTCACTCGTGTGTTTCAGTTTAAATAGTGTCATGTCTCACTCTCAATAGTGTCATGGTCTCACTCTCACTCGTGTTTCAGTTTAAATAGTGTCATGTCTCACTCTCACTCTGTGTGTTTCAGTTTTTAAATAGTGTCTCACATGTCTCACTCTCACTCGTCTGTTTCAGTTTAAATAGTGTCATGTCTCACTCTCACTGTTTGTTTTAGTTTAAAATAGTGTCATGTCTCACTCTCACTGTCCGTTTCAGTTTAAATAGTGTCATGTCTCACTCTCACTGTAGTTTCAGTTTAAATAGTGTCATGTCTCACTCTCACTCTGTGTGTTTCAGTTTAATAAATAGTGTCATGTCTCACTCTCACTGTGTGTTTCAGTTTTAAATAGTGTCATGTCTCACTCTCACTCATCTGTTTCAGTTTAAATAGTGTCATGTCTCACTCTCACTCGTCTGTTTCAGTTTAAATAGTGTCATGTCTCACTCTCACTCGTCCGTTTCAGTTTAAATAGTGTCATGTCTCACTCTCACTGTGTGTTTCAGTTTAAATAGTGTCATGTCTCACTCTCACTCGTCTGTTTCAGTTTAAATAGTGTCATGTCTCACTCTCACTGTTTGTTTTAGTTAAAATAGTGTCATGTCTCACTCTCACTGTCCGTTTCAGTTTAAATAGTGTCATGTCTCACTCTCACTGTGTGTTTCAGTTTAAATAGTGTCATGTCTCACTCTCACTCGTGTGTGTTTCAGTTTAAATAGTCAGTTAAAATAGTGTCATGTCTCACTCTCACTGTGTGTTTCAGTTTAAATAGTGTCATGTCTCACTCTCACTCATCTGTTTCAGTTTAAATAGTGTCATGTCTCACTCTCACTCGTCTGTTTCAGTTTAAATAGTGTCATGTCTGACTCTCACTCGTCCGTTTCAGTTTAAATAGTGGCATGTCTCACTCTCACTTGTGTGTTTCAGTTTAAATAGTGTCATGTCTCACTCTCACTCGTCTGTTTCAGTTTAAATAGTGTCATGTCTCACTCTCACTGTGTGTTTCAGTTAAATAGTTTCATGTCTCACTCACTCACTGTGTGTTTTAGTTTAAATAGTGTCATGTCTCACTCTCACTGTGTGTTTCAGTTTAAATAGTGTCATGTCTCACTCTCACTGTCTGTTTCAGTTTAAATAGTGTCATGTCTCACTCTCACTCGTCTGTTTCTGTTTAAATAGTGTCATGTCTCACTCTCACTCGTCTGTTTCAGTTTAAATAGTGTCATGTCTCACTCTCACTGTGTGTTTTAGTTTAAATAGTGTCATGTCTCACTCTCACTGTGTGTTTTAGTTTAAATAGTGTCATGTCTCACTCTCACTGTGTGTTTCAGTTTAAATAGTGTCATGTCTCACTCTCACTGTCTGTTTCAGTTTAAATAGTGTCATGTCTCACTCTCACTGTGTGTTTCACTTTAAATAGTGTCATGTCTCACTCTCACTGTGTGTTTCACTTTAAATAGTGTCATGTCTCACTCTCACTCTGTGTGTTTCAGTTTAAATAGTCTCATGTCTCACTCTCACTGTGTGTTTCAGTTTAAATAGTGTCATGTCTCACTCTCACTGTGTGTTTTAGTTTAAATAGTCTCATGTCTCACTCTCACTGTGTGTTTCACTTTAAATAGTGTCATGTCTCACTCTCACTGTGTGTTTTAGTTTAAATAGTCTCATGTCTCACTCTCACTCTGTGTGTTTCAGTTCAAATAGTGTCATGTCTCACTCTCACTGTGTGTTTTAGTTTAAATAGTCTCATGTCTCACTCTCACTGTATGTTTCACTTTAAATAGTGTCATGTCTCACTCTCACTGTGTGTTTTAGTTCAAATAGTATCATGTCTCACTCGTCCGTTTCAGTTTAAATAGTGTCATGTCTCACTCTCACTCGTCTGTTTCAGTTTAAATAGTGTCATGTCTCACTCTCACTGTGTGTTTTAGTTTAAATAGTGTCATGTCTCACTCTCACTGTGTGTTTCAGTTTAAATAGTGTCATGTCTCACTCTCACTGTGTGTTTTAGTTTAAATAGTGTCATGTCTCACTCTCACTCTGTGTGTTTCAGTTTAAATAGTGTCATGTCTCACTCTCACTGTGTGTTTTAGTTTAAATAGTGTCATGTCTCACTCTCACTCTGTGTGTTTCAGTTCAAATAGTATCATGTCTCACTCTCACTGTGTGTTTTAGTTTAAATAGTGTCATGTCTCACTCTCACTGTGTGTTTCAGTTTAAATAGTGTCATGTCTCACTCTCACTGTCTGTTTCAGTTTAAATAGTGTCATGTCTCACTCTCACTGTGTGTTTCACTTTAAATAGTGTCATGTCTCACTCTCACTGTGTGTTTCACTTTAAATAGTGTCATGTCTCACTCTCACTCTGTGTGTGTTTCAGTTTAAATAGTCTCATGTCTCACTCTCACTGTGTGTTTCAGTTTAAATAGTGTCATGTCTCACTCTCACTGTGTGTTTTAGTTTAAATAGTCTCATGTCTCACTCTCACTGTGTGTTTCACTTTAAATAGTGTCATGTCTCACTCTCACTGTGTGTGTTTTAGTTAAATAGTCTCATGTCTCACTCTCACTGTGTGTGTTTCAGTTCAAATAGTGTCATGTCTCACTCTCACTGTGTGTTTTAGTTTAAATAGTCTCATGTCTCACTCTCACTGTGTGTTTCACTTTAAATAGTGTCATGTCTCACTCTCACTGTGTGTGTTCAAATGTTTTCAGTTTCAGTTTAATAGTGTCATGTCTCACTCTCACTCGTCTGTCTCAGTTTAAATAGTGTCAGTCTCACTCTAAATGTGTTCATTAAAATAGTGTCATGTCACTCTCACTGTGTGTTTCAGTTTAAATAGTGTCATGTCTCACTCTCACTGTGTGTTTCAGTTTAAATAGTGTCATGTCTCACTCTCACTGTGTGTGTTTCAGTTTAAATAGTGTCATGTCTCACTCTCACTGTGTGTTTCAGTTTAAATAGTGTCATGTCTCACTCTCACTCTGTGTGTTTCAGTTTAAATAGTGTCATGTCTCACTCTCACTGTGTGTTTCAGTTTAAATAGTGTCATGTCTCACTCTCACTCTGTGTGTTTCAGTTTTAAATAGTGTCATGTCTCACTCTCACTCGTGTGTTTCAGTTTAAATATAGTCACTCTCATGTCTCATGTCTCACTCGTCTGTTTCAGTTTAAATAGTGCCATGTCTCACTCTCACTCCTCTGTGCTCCCGTTTCAGTGCCGTGTCCCTGTGTGTTTCAGAGCTGGAGGAGCAGACTCGTCGCGCTCTGGAGCTGGAGAAAGAGTGCACCACGGCCCAAGAAGAAGCTGATCGTTTGGATAAAGATCGAAGAGACGCCGTGGAGGCCAAAGCTGCTCTGCTGCACCAGTCCGAGACTCAGATCAGGAACCAGGACTGTCTGGTGCGACACTTTGTTCTTCTCTTCTTCTGGGGTTGCTATAGTAAATGATCTGCCTCTTTGTGCAGTGTTTTGCATATTAATTTGGCAGAAGGATCTTCACTCTGTCTGCACCACATTCTATTAATCAGCTTCAGGACTGTCTCACAAAACACATCGATTTGTGGGAAGTAGCGACACAGAGAAAGTCCCTTTAACACACGAGGCTCGTGCTCCAGAACGATCTGTGCTCGTGATCTGGAAAACAAGCGAATTATGTGACAGATTTGATGGGTTACTATTTTGTTTCAGTTCTGACGCGGTTCTGTCTGACGAGGATAACGACTTAAGTGTTTAATGATCTGTTATTAGTGAAGTCGACTGAACTGTCAGGTGTGAAGTGACACCTGAGTCATGTTTTGCGTAAGAGTTCATCCTAATGAGTCACGTAGCCACGCCCGTCCACACAGATCTGGGGGCCCGGGACGAGAAGTCTCACATGGGCCCCCGTCTAATATAAATGAATAGGAGGAGGGTCCAGTCCTGGGCCCCTAAGACCCTGGGGCCTGGAACGACAGACCCCTTTGTCCCCACCTGTCCACACCCCTGACCCGAGGCCAAGATCACGTCCAAAAGTACAAAACGATTCATCTGAGGTGGACACGGCTCAGTTTGTTTCCATAGTTTCAAAAGACACAATAAATAAACTATGAAATAACCGTGATTTCATTTTATTTGTACAGATGTATCTTTATTTCTACAGGTACAGACTTTTTGGTTTGGTGCAGACTTTTGCTTATCGCCATGGAGATTGCTATGGAATTTGATGCCATATTGTGGAACATTCCGGGCAAATCAACATTGTCTCCATGGAAACGGGCAGTGCACCTAAGAATATAACTAGTGCCATTAGACTCAGTTTGCTGCATGAAGCATTTACCCTTTAACTAGATGATTATAAAGTGTAAGTCCAGCTCTTGTTCTGTATGTTCCTCAGTGTCTGACACATAAAGACACATCCTGATCAGGAACAACACGTCTGATTTAATTTAACTTCATTTTTATATCACATTTAAAACAAACACAGAACAAACACACACACATGACACAGGAACAGAACAAACACAAACACACAACACAAAACAAACCCTGTGTGTCTGTGTTAAATACCAGGGAGAAGAGGCAGGTTTAAGTCTGATCTGAAACTGTGTTAAAGACTGAGAGGATGTGACAGGCAGAGGGCGCTGTTCCATAGGGCTCTGTCTCCTCTGGTCTTGAGGCTTTGGGCCCTGTGACCTCTGACCTCTGACCTCAGGCTCTGGGTGGAGTTTAAAGCTGCAGTGACTCCCTCAGATAAAGAGGAGCCACAGAGTCACACATTCAATCAAGAACATTTTGAACCGACCTGATGTGAAACAGAGAAATATTTATCGTAACATTTATGTTTCTCAGGGGACGAGGGGACACAGGGTCTGTCCCGGGCCCCAGGCTTTGATCCAGTGAATTTATATTAAAGGGCCCCATGTTTCTGTCAACACATCTGATCTTTGTCATGAACAGTGTGTTTATAATGATACAGACAAATGATACACACATATATACACACACACGTGCACACATATGTGCACACTTACACGTGCACATTCACACGTATGTGCACACTCACGTGCACACACACATGCACACTCGCACACATGTGCACACTCATACATGCACACTCACACACGTGCACTCACATGTGCACACTCGTGCACACTCACACGTGCACACTCACACACGTGCACACTCACACACGTGCACACTCACACACTCGTGCACACACGTGCACACTCACACACACGCACACACATCCACACTCACACACGTGCACACTCACACACACGTGCACACTCACACGTGCACACTCACACACATCCACACTCACGCACACTCACACACACACACGCACACTCACACACACTCACACACACACGTGCACACACACGCACATTCACGCACGTGCACACTCACACACACACTCACACACATGCACACACACACTCACACACACGCACACTCACACACATGCACACTCACACACGTGCACACTCACATACACGCACACTCACACACGTGCACACTCACACACACGCACACTCACACACACGCACACACACGCACACTCACACACACGCACACTCACACACACGCACACTCACACACGTGCACACACACACACGCACACACACACGTGCACACTCACACACATGCACACTCGTGCACACTCACAAACGTGCACACTCACACACGTGCACTCACACACACGTGCACACTCACACACGTGCACACTCACACACATGCACACTCACACACTCACACACGTGCACACTCACACACGTGCACACTCACACACGCACACTCGTGCACACTCACAAACGTGCACACTCACACACGTGCACTCACACACACGTGCACACTCACACACTCACACACACGCACACACTCACACACGTGCACACTCACACACGCACACACTCGTGCACACTCACAAACGTGCACACTCACACACGTGCACTCACACACACGTGCACACTCACACACACGTGCACACTCACACACATGCACACACTCACACACGCACACTCGTGCACACTCACAAACGTGCACACTCACACACGTGCACTCACACACACGTGCACACTCACACACTCACACACACGCACACTCACACAGGTGCAAACACACACACATGCACACTCACACACACATGCACACTCACACACACGCACACTCACACACATGCACACTCACACACGTGCACATTCACACACATGCACACTCACACACACTCACACACACACTCACACATGTGCACACTCACACACATGCACACTCACACACGTGCACACTCACACACGTGCAAAACACACACGTGGACAATCACACACGTGCACACTCACACACATGCACACTCACACACACACGCACACACACATGCACACTCACACACATGCACACACACGTGCACACTCACACACTCACACACACATGCACACTCACACACGTGCACACTCACACACATGCACACTCACACACGTGCACACTCACACACACTCACACACGTGCACACTCACACACATGCACACACACACACACACACACACACACACACGTGCACACTCACACACGTTCACACTCACACACACACACACTCACACGTGCACACACACACGTACACACTCACACACGTGCACACTCACACACGTGCACACACACTCACACACTCACACACGTGCACACTCACACAGCGGCGGAGCACAGTGACCTGAGCAGGAGCACTCTTGACGTTCCTTTGTGCCTGTGTGTGCAGGCCACTGAGCTGGCAGAGCTCACTTCTAAGATTTCGCAGCTGGAAGACGCCAAGAAGAGAAAGGATGAGGAAGCGAAGAAATGGCAGAAGAGGGTGAGGATTAATGAAAGAAGAGAGAGAGAAAGAATGAATGAAACATGAGCAGACATGTTCTCCAGCGACAGACGAGGTAAAAGTCTTCGCACTGAGGCCGAGTTCACAGGCCAAGTGCAGTTTGATGCTCATTTAAATTTAAAGATGTTTCCAGAAGAACAAAATGTCTGAGGGTGAAACTGTGGCTAATAATCATATGCACATAACATTTACATCACAGCACATAGTCTCACGAAGAACCTGCAAACAAGACCTCAAAGTGTCAGGAAATCTTCTTGATGTTGTGTATCTGCAGTTTGTTTAAGGAGCGTTTATGTTGCACCCAAAAGAAAAAGAGAGACTTAGACACAGGGAGGTTCTGCTCAGTGAAGATCTGTCGCTGCTGTGGATGGTCACACCTCAGACCCGAGACGATACACAGTGATTTATCATGATAAAAAGGGTCGACAATAATCGTTCATGGGACATTTTATATAATCATGAGAATCTCTGACAAAGATAATGTCCTTTATATCTCCAGAAGGAGCAGAGCATTTCTCCTGATCTCTTCTGGATCATTGTCGTTTACACTTAGAACAAAGTACAGAACTATAAAGTACAGAACTATAAAGTACAGAACTATAAAGTACAGAACTATAAAGTACAAAACTATAAAGTACAGAACTATAAGAGCCGTTCAAATATGGAAGCCGTTCATAGTATTAAAACTATAATTATTCATATCCAGAACATTTTAAACTGTCAGCAACTTGAATAATTATCCTGATGTTATTGTTAGTAGTAAACCGGCCGTGATAATCGTGACACCACTTCAGTGTTGTTCCATGTCTGAGCACAAACTTTTCGAGTAAAGTTGGGCTCATTTTCACAAACAGCTGATTCATTTGAAATGGTAAAACACGTGAGAATTTGAGTCGTTTCAGTTGTTCATTCAAAATATTCCCATATTTGTTCTGACGGTGAGTGAAGCAGAAACCTCCGAACAGCCAGACCATTAGTCACAGCGACTTACTTTTTATTTTTACCTTGAAAAACATGCCTTCTCACTGTATAAAGGCTCGCCTCTCCATAGATCTGACCTGTAACTTGGCCTGGTGGAGTCGCCTGCCTGTCTCCATGGAGATTTATAAGTTTAAGTCAGTAACATTTCCATGGAGACCAGCAGAAAACGTCGGGTGATGCTCGTGTCTGTTTAACCGTGATTCTGTCGCAGGCGTTCATGGCGGAGAACGACCTGGAGAGGACCAAGGAGGAGCTGAAGTCCAAACTGATGGGAGTCCAGATCCAGGACATGTCCGTGCACGCTCACACGCACGCTCACATGCACGAGCACGACGAGACGGACGAGACGAGCGCCGAGGCCAGTGCGGAGCTCACGGTCCCCGGGATGGTCTGTGACCGGAGCGAAGAGGAGAGGACCACGGAGGCCCAGAAGAACCAGAGACTCCAGAAGAACCTCAAGGTACCAGAGAAGGAGGGCCCGAGTGAGCCGCAGTGAGCCGCAGTGAGCCGCTGTGAGCCGCTGTGAGCCGCTGTGAGCCGCTGTGAGCCACAGTGTGAGCCGCTGTGAGCCACTGTGAGCCGCTGTGAGCCGCTGTGAGCCACAGTGAGCCACTGTGAGCCGCAGTGAGCCGCTGTGAGCCACAGTGAGCCACTGTGAGCCGCAGTGAGCCGCTGTGAGCCACAGTGAGCCACTGTGACCCGCAGTGAGCCGCTGTGACCCGCTGTGAGCCGCAGTGAGCCGCTGTGAGCCGCAGTGAGCCGCTGTGAGCCGCAGTGAGCCGCTGTGAGCCGCCGTGAGCCGCAGTGAGCCGCTGTGAGCCGCTGTGAGCCGCACTGAGCCGCTGTGAGCCGCTGTGAGCCACTGTGAGCCGCAGTGATCCGCAGTGAGCCGCAGTGAGCCGCTGTGAGCCACGGTGTGACCCGCAGTGAGCCACTGTGAGCCGCTGTGAGCCACTGTGACCCGCAGTGAGCCACAGTGAGCCGCTGTGAGCCGCTGTGAGCCACTGTGAGCTGCTGTGAGCCGCAGTGAGCCACAGTGTGAGCTGCAGTGAGCCACTGTGAGCCGCAGTGAGCCGCTGTGAGCCGCTGTGAGCCGCTGTGAGCCGCACTGAGCCGCTGTGAGCCGCTGTGAGCCGCAGTGAGCCGCAGTGAGCCGCAGTGAGCCACTGTGAGCCACTGTGACCCGCAGTGAGCCGCTGTGAGCCGCTGTGAGCCGCTGTGAGCCGCTGTGAGCCGCTGTGAGCCACAGTGAGCCACAGTGTGAGCCGCTGTGAGCCGCAGTGAGCCGCTGTGAGCTGCTGTGAGCCGCTGTGAGCCGCAGTGAGCCGCTGTGAGCTGCTGTGAGCCGCAGGGTGAGTCGCTGTGAGCCGTGTTTATACGGCGTGTTGGTGGCATGTTTGTGCCATGTTTGAGCTGTTTGTGCCGTGTGTGTGGCGTGTTTGTGGTATGTTTGTGCTGTATTTTTGCCGTGTTTTAGTCGTGTTTGAGCCATGTTTGTGTCGTGCTTGTGTCATGTTTGTGCCGTGTGTGTGCCGTATTTGTGTCGTGCTTGTGTCGTGTTTGGACCGTGTTTGGGCCGTGTTTGTGGCGTGCTTGTGTCGTGTTTGAACCGTGTTTGGGCCATGTTTGTGGCGTGTTTGTGTCGTGCTTGTGTCGTGTTTGAACCGTGTTTGGGCCGTGTTAGAGACGTGTTTGGGCCGTGTGTGTGAAGCCGTCCGTCATTAGGTCCATTTGTTGTGGATTATGTGACCAGGAAATGCCCCGAAGCTTTTAACAGCCCAAAGTAAATAAACTCAAACTGAGTCCGTTTAGTGAATAATGCTTCATTTAAATAATATTTAAATAATATGATTGTGTAAATAAGCAAATAAAAGCTTTTAAACTGTGTGGACACATGCTCCAGGACTAAGTGCTCCTCGTTTAATGGTTAATATAGAATCGTTAAACACTGTTCTTGTTTATTATGGGCCATTGTTTCAAATCTTATTCAGGTTTAATTTCTGTTAAACTCAAACTGCCCTTTGCAGCGAGAGGAAGGCACTTTTCTTATTAGAAAAATGAATCAATTTATATTTGTGATGAGGAGTGCAGTAGTGCAGTACTTTGGCAAAACTACATGAAGTAGTAGTTCTTTTTGGTAGCTGCAGTGGCTCATGGGTAATATCTTGGCTTTAGACCTGGTTTAACCACAGAAAGTCCTCAGTAATACAGACATTTTCTCTCTTCAAACTATTTAAGCAGCAGATAAACAGAAACCCCCAACATCCTCCTCCCACCTGTCAGGTGACCCCCACGTGCTCCTCCCACCTGTCAGGTGACCCCCACGTGCTCCTCCCACCTGTCAGGTGACCCCCACGTGCTCCTCCCACCTGTCAGGTGACCCCAACATCCTCCTCCCACCTGTCAGGTGACCCCCACGTGCTCCTCCCACCTGTCAGGTGACCCCCACGACCCCCACGTTGCTCCTCCCACCTGTCAGGTGACCCCCACGTGCTCCTCCCACCTGTCAGGTGACCCCCACGTGCTCCTCCCACCTGTCAGGTGACCCCCACGTGCTCCTCCCACCTGTCAGGTGACCCCCACATGCTCCTCCCACCTGTCAGGTGACCCCCAATATCCTCCTCCACCTGTCAGGTGACCCCCACGTGCTCCTCCCACCTGTCAGGTGACCCCCACGTGCTCCCCCACACTGTCAGGTGACCCCACGTGCTCCTCCCACCTGTCAGGTGACCCCCACGTGCTCCTCCCACCTGTCAGGTGACCCCCACGTGCTCCTCCCACCTGTCAGGTGACCCCCACGTGCTCCTCCCACCTGTCAGGTGACCCCCACGTGCTCCTCCCACCTGTCAGGTGACCCCAACATGCTCCTCCCACCTGTCAGGTGACCCCCACGTGCTCCTCCCACCTGTCAGGTGACCCCCACGTGCTCCTCCCACCTGTCAGGTGACCCCCACGTGCTCCTCCCACCTGTCAGGTGACCCCCACGTGCTCCTCCCACCTGTCAGGTGACTGTGTGGAAGTGCGGCAGATAAAGATGTGACAGATCTGAATCATTTGCTTCACAGAAGCAAAGTTTTCGAGGTTTTGGATTTATTTTCCAGTTTGGTTTTAAGTCTCCAAAAGTTAATGAATTGTTGGATTTCATAAAGTCACAACATTCTGGCCAATCGTGGAACGAGGGGAAGACAAACACGTTTTGAATAAATACATGGAGGGCAATGGCCCGGCTCCTGAGGTAATGATTACATCATGTTGTGTGTTCTAGGCCCTCAGTTTCGATCTGGCTGAAGCTGTGGATGAGACCAAGAAGACGCCACTGGACCTGATCCACGCCGAAAACGTGAAGGCGGGACGCGACAAATACAAAACCTTACGCCAGATCCGCCAAGGCAACACCAAACAGCGAATCGACGAGTTTGAGTCTATGTGAAACCAGGTCCTGAGATCAGTCTGAAACATGTGAAACTGAATCAGTCTGAAACATGTGAAACTGAATCAGTCTGAAACATGTGAAACTGAATCATTTGTTAATTGACAGTCTGTAGTCGACATAAATATAAAATGTTTATAAATGTTTAATTTAACGGTGCATTTTCTGGGTCGGCCGTCTGCTCGTCTCCATGGAGATGGTATAACTTTGCCTGGAATGTTCCACAGTGCGGCAGAAAATCTCCATGGAAACAAGCAGATAATGCTCCAAGGCACAGGTCAGATTTGTTTCAGTAGAAAAGTTCCATAATACAGCTTTAAGGCCACAGTTCATGACGTCCACTGTGGACATCCACCACGATGAGACGAGATGAAACCAGACAAACCCACATGAAGATGTGTCACAGGACACACCCCGAGTGAACCAGCTCCTCAGATATAATCTGATCCAATCTGATATAATCTGATATAATCTGATCTAATCTGATATCATCTGATATAATCTTTATTTCTGTAAATTTACTGCACTGTTTAAATGACTGTGTCAAATGAATAAATCTAATAAATATAAAATAACAAACACATTTTGTAAGTTGCTTCTTTTTTCAGACTTGTAAAGGGTAATATTAATATTAAACATTAAAATCGTGTTTGTAAAGTGACGTGACGAGTGTTTTATGACATAAACAAACACTTCTGTGCCTTACACTTGTAATGCGCTTTATCAAAGCCTCTCAAAGCTCTGCACTATCGTCATTATTCGTTCACTTCACACTTGGTGATGTTAAACTACTGTTGTAGCCACAGCTGCCCTGGGGCAGACTGACAGAAGCGAGGCTGCCAGTTTGCGCCATCGGCCCCTCCTGTGACTCCTATGACTGGAGTCACGTTCGTTCACACTCCGACCTGATGTTAGTGATGTTAGTTTCGGCTCTTTTATGGGATCCGAACCTTTTGGATCGGCTCCTTCCAAAGAGCCGTTCAAAAGACTCTTTTTATACTTATTTATAATGACAGAAGCAAAAGTGAGAATTCATTTATCTCCAAACTGAGAGGAACATGAGGCTCAGACGTGTTTCAGACGGTTCAAACTGAGAGTTTTCTCTTTTCTCGTTCGAAAGAGCCGACTCGTTGGTGAACGGCTCCTCACTGGAGTCTGCTGACAGCGCGGAGCTCGAGCTCGTGTCAAATCCCTTTCACCTTTGTGTCGCTGACATCCTCATCCATCAAGACCAGAAATAACCGAACCGAGTGTTTAAGATCATATTTACATCATGTTCTTTAACTCACAGCCCAAAAGCACATTTATAATCAAATATTTATAATAATACAATCATAAAAACAGTTAGAATAAAATATTAATAACAATACACTTACAATAAAACATTTATAATAGAATATTAATAATAAAAAATAATAATAATACATTTATGATATATTTATAATGATACATTTAAAATAAAATAATACAATGTTTCTAATAATGTATAAAGCCGTCCTCTGGTTAGACGCTCCACTGCACACTCACGTGCACACTCACAGACACTCACGTGCACACTCAGGAACACATACGTGCACACTCACGTGCACACTCACTCACCTGCACACTCACACGCACACTCACGTGCACACACATTCACGTGCGCACACACACACACACACTCACGTGCACACTCACTTACGGGCACACTTACGTACACACTCATGTGCACACACACACGGGCACACTCACGTGTGCACACACTCACGTGCACACTCATACACTCACATGCACACACTCACTCACATACTCATTCATGTGCACACACACTTGCACTCACGTGCACACACACTCACGTGCGCACACACACTCGCACACACACTCACAGGCACAATCATGTGCACACACACACTCACGTGCACACACTCACATGCACACACGTTTACACTCACATGCACACACACACTCACGTGCACACACTCACTCACATGCACATTCACACATACTCATTCACGTGCACACACTCACGTGCACACACATACTTATTCATGTGCACACACACACTCGCACTCACACTCACGTGCGCACACACACTCACGTGCACACACACTCACATGCACACTCACGTGCACACAAACGGGCACACTCACGTGCACACACAACACTCACGTGCACACTCACGGGCACACTCACGTGCAAACACATATTCATGTGCACACACACACTCGCACACACACACTGATGTGCACACTCATGTGCACACACTCACGTGCACACACACACACGCACGTGCACACTCACGTGCACACAGACACACACACACACGTGCACACACTCACGTGCACACACACACACACACACACACACACACACACACACACACACACACACACACACACACACACACACACACACTCTCTCTCTCTCTTTCTCTTTCTTCAGTAAATCTCTGAATTTGTCTCTGAGGCTGTTGTTTTTTTTTCGGCTGAATGGATTTTTGCCTTTTGCTTTTTTTTGTGGACCTTTTCTCGCGAGATCTCGCGCAGTTTTCTGCTAAATAACGGGAGGCACGAGGCTCGTCTGCCACAGGAGAGAAACACTCCCGGTCCAACACCACAGAGGGACAAAGTGCACAGGGCTCGTGCGTGAGCTCCTCCTGCGCCTCAGAGCAGCGGGGGCGCGCGCGGAGGTCACGCGAGGTAAAAGAGGCACGCGCACGCGCTCGGGACGAAAAAAAAAAGAAAAAAAGGTGAGTTTGAAAAGTTGTTGAAGGCGCAGAGCCAGAGAAGAACGAAGAGAAGAACGAAGAGAAGAACGAAGAGAAGAACGGCTCCTGGATGAACACAGCCCCGCGCAGGCTCGTGTACGCGCGTGCACTCTGGAGGCGTGCTCTCTGCTGCGTGAGGGTTTTTCTTACCAACTCCTGCCAAAAGTGACGACACGTTTAACCATGGCCTTTCACATGAGTCTGTCTGATCTGGAGGAGTCCTCTGTCCTCGACTCCTCTGTCCTCGACTCCTCTGTCCTCCAGTCCTCTGTCCTCGCGGACACCACAGACACCTGCGCGTGTCCGAGCACCGTGGAGCTCAGTCAGGCCGTGTCCGTGTCTCTGGGGCTGGATCCAGTGTCTCCTCTGAACAGAAACAGAAGCGGAGGCGGAGGCGCCGCTTTCACCGAGTTCAACCCGCGGAGCGAGTCCCCGGACATGACCCAGGACGGACTGAGGCTCCGGGAGGACGAGTTTGGGGAAGTTTGCCAGGGCATGCAGCAGGTGAGCTGCTTGGACATGCTGCGCTCGCCCGACGTGGACCGCGCGCACAGCTTTACGCGCGGCCCCGTTATAACGAGGTTCGTGGGTCGAGATTCAAACTTGTTCCTGAGCCCGGAGCCGCCCCCCGGGCCGGACGGGATGATCCCCCTGAAGCCCTACACCGCCCCCGCGGCCCACCCCGGCGCGTACAGGGACCCGGCGCACGCGTGGCGCCCGAACGAGCGCGTGTACGGCGAGGGAACCGACCCGGAGCGCGCCGCGTGCATCCCCGCGGCCCCGCTCCCCGGGGTCTGTAAATACTGTCACTGCGCGCGTGGAGCGCGCCACGAGTGTCGCTGCGCGTGGTACGAGCAGCAGGTGGGAAACACGCGCCCGGAGCTCGGCCCAGTGGAAAGTTACAGAGTGACCCAAGGACACGCGCCTTTCTCCGGCATTAAAACAGAGCCCGCGGTGTGGAGGGACTGCACGGACCACCGGGCGGACCACCGGGCGGACCACGGCGTGGACCACGGCGTGGACCACCGGGTGGACCACGGCTTCAGGTGAGACTCTGGATGTCTGGAGTGAGAGGATCAGGGAGCGTCCAGATGTTTGTTTGTTTCTGCGCTTTTCTCTTTCATCAAACGCGCCGTAATTAGTTTAATGTTTGTCCCTGAGTTTAATCCACCGCCAGTTTAACCCGTTTAGTGTGACACGAGCTTCTGTGTCCGCCCTGACTCAACACACAACACACTCAACACATACTCAACACACTCAACACTCAACACACTCAACACACAACACACTCAACACATACTCAACACACTCAACACACAACACACTCAACACACTCCACACACAACACACTCAACACACTCAACACACAACACACTCAACACATACTGAACACAGTCAACACACACTCAAAACACACTCAACACATACTGAACACAGTCAACACACACGCAACACACTTAACACACACTCAACACACACTCAACACACACGCAACACACTCAACACACACTCAACACACACTCAACACACACTCAACACACACTGAACACACTCAACACACACTGAACACACTTAACACAAGCTCAACACACACTCAACACACCCAACACACTTAACACACACTTAACACACACTCAACACACACTGAGCTCAGTCAACACACACTCAACACACACTCAACACACTCAACACACACTCAACACACTTAACACACTTAACACACACTCAGCACACACTCAACACACACTGAGCACAGTCAACACACACTCAACACACACTCAACTCACACTCAACACACACTCAACACACTCAACACACACTCAACGCACACTCAACACACACTCAACGCACACTCAACACACACTCAACACACACTCAACACACACTCAACACACACTCAACACACACTCAACGCACACTCAACACACCCAACACACACTCAACACACACTCAACACCCTGAATATGTCACTGATACACAAGCTTCTGTGTCCGTCCTGACTCAACACACTCAACACACACTCAACACCCTGAACACAGACTGAACACACACACACACACACACACTCGACACACTCAACACACACTCATCAAACGCTCTGGCCTCTGTGTTCAGGAGCCTCTGTGTTCAGGAGCCTCTGTGTTCAGGAGCCTGTGTTCAGGGGCCTGTGTTCAGGAGCCTCTGTGTTCAGGGCCCTCTGTGTTCAGGAGCCTGTGTTCAGGAGCCTCTGTGTTCAGGAGCCTCTGTGTTCAGGGGCCTGTGTGTTCAGGAGCCTGTGTTCAGGGGCCTGTGTTCAGGAGCCTCTGTGTTCAGGGCCCTCTGTGTTCAGGAGCCTGTGTTCAGGGGCCTGTGTTCAGGAGCCTCTGTGTTCAGGAGCCTCTGTGTTCAGGAGCCTGTGTTCAGGGGCCTGTGTTCAGGAGCCTCTGTGTTCAGGAGCCTCTGTGTTCAGGAGCCTGTGTTCAGGAGCCTCTGTGTTCAGGAGCCTCTGTGTTCAGGAGCCTGTGTTCAGGGGCCTGTGTTCAGGAGCCTCTGTGTTCAGGGCCCTCTGTGTTCAGGAGCCCGTGTTCAGGAGCCTCTGTGTTCAGGAGCCTCTGTGTTCAGGGCCCTCTGTGTTCAGGGCCCTCTGTGTTCAGGGGCCGCTCTGTGTCCTGTGCTGTGTGTGGAGTACGTCTGTGTCCCGTAAACAGGAGATGCACCACCTGCTGTGGTGGAGATGTGGAGATTCCCTTAAAAAGGCTGGAGCAGGAGGAGCAGGAGGAGCAGAGTCTGTGTTTGTTCCAGGAGCGAGTCCAGAAAAATCCAGAGTCGTTATTAAACCATAAAGAAATATTCTCCTGTCGCCTCCAGACTCTCGTTTGGCCCCAGTTTGTGTTCAGTGTAAAATCGTGTTTTTGTGGAGGACTGAGGGACGGAGCTGGATTAAAGACACTTTATCCTCCACCTTTGTCCCGAGAAACACTTTAAAAACACATTTTCATTTTGATCCTTTATTTTAATGAGGTTTGTGATACAGTAACAGTGACGTTTACGGCGGCGCCTCTAAAATATGAAACTAAAGTCCAAAGTTTGATTTTAACTGAAGAAAAAACAGCAGAGCCAGAGTTCAGGTTCTTCAGGTTCAACATCATGAGGCAAATGTCGAGCTTAAACTTTGATTCTTCTTTTTGGAAACATTTACGAGCTGCAGTTTTACATAAAAAAACTAATAACAGCAACAAGAAAAACAGTGTCTCGTGTGTGTGTGTGTGTGTGTGTGTGTGTGTGTATAAATATATATATATATATATATATATATATATATATATATATATATATATATATATATATATATATATATATATATATATATATATATATATATATATATATATATATACACATATATATATATATATATATATATATAATTTATGCAGCTAAAGCAAACCAATATATATATATATATATATATTTATTCTTGTCAGAAAATATTTTTTCAGAGATGCAGGACGGAGATGAGATGTTAGTTTTTTTATATTTAAAATAGTTTCATGCTTTTGAAAGTAGTTTTATTTTGAAGTTAATAATATAATTCATGAAAATATCTGAATATAATATTATATAATAATATAATCTCTGCATCATGACGAAACGAGGCACAAATAAAGTGAATATGATCCTCAGACTGAAGCTGTGACTGATACAGGTTATACAGTATAGTACTGTATATACTGTATATGCAGTATATACAGTACAGTATATACAGTATATACTGTATAAACCAGACATGGGCAAACTGCGGCCCGGGGGCCACACACGGCCATTTGACTTAATTAATCCGGCCGAATGTGACCAAATTATATTAAAATAGTGAAGGGTCGAAGTTTTTCTATTGTTTATTTAACTGAAATTTAATAAATTAACTATTAATTTTATACATTTTCTACACATGTATCTCTGTATACATATATATACATACATATATATATATATATATGTACAAATACTGTGTCAGATTTGACCGTCTGTGGCGAGTATACGACGTTTGACTAAACTGCACAAACACAGTTGTATAAAAAGTGTCTCTTTTCTACATTTTTAGTTTCCTGACAAAGTTTTACTGCACAGTCTGAGATATAATCACAGGAGAATTTTGGGTTTAATTGATGCCAGATTTAGACTCATAACCATGGAACAGTTTAAAGTGTTTAAAATGTTTAAAATGTTTAAAATGTTTAAATTTAACAGATTAAAGGCAGAACAGCACAAAGCCTCTTAAAGGTACAGTACGTAACTTCCACATGCTCATTTTCATTTTCTGTCCTGCACAGTATCACATCTGTTAATCTCCATGGAAACGAGCAGGTGCAGGTCAGATCTGTGGAGAGGCGCCTCACTCACATTCAGGATACTCTTCAGAGTACACATGTGTACTGCTGTACTACAGTTACAGAGATGCAGAGGGTGGAGGGGGTGTGGGTACGATTCTCTCTGTCCTGTTCTCAGGAGAATCACACAGAGACACAGAGACAGAGACACAGAGACAGAGACAGAGAGAGAGAGACAGAGAGACAGAGACACAGAGACAGAGACACAGAGACAGAGACACAGAGACACAGACACAGAGACAGAGACACAGAGACAGAGAGACAGAGACACAGAGACAGAGACACAGAGACACAGAGACAGAGACAGAGAGACACAGAGACACAGAGACAGAGACACAGAGACAGAGACACAGAGACAGAGAGACACAGACACAGAGACACAGAGACACAGAGACACAGAGCTCCAACATCAGAGCCAAACTGAAGGATGAGCTGTGGGAATAATGAAAGTACTTTAGTACTTCACATAAAGTACTTTAGTACTTCTCATAAACTCCTCTGTGTTTACCATCATAGTAAAGCTGTGTGACGTACACGCCCACTGTGCCACACCCACTGTGACACGCCCCCTGTGACACGCCCACTGTGCCACGCCCACTGTGACACGCCCCCTGTGACACGCCCACTGTGCCACGCCCACTGTGACATGCCCCCTGTGACACGCCCCCAGTGACACGCCCCCTGTGACGTCCGCTCTTCCTTCTCCAGTTTTATTTTCTTAATCGTTGATACTCGTTGGATTCTGCAGCGTCGCGTCGTCATTTTGGTCCAAATGTTTTAAAATGTGCTGCTGTGACGTGCTCTGTCCACAGGGGGCGCTACAGGGAAACGACTCTTTATTGTCATGACGTTTACGGCGACGTCAGCTCCTCTGGACACTGCAGTTTTCTAACGTTAAAGTCAGAGGATTTGTTTTTTGAAGTGGTTTTAGATGAACATTGAGACACAAGCTCAGGTCAGGACAGTTCACTCTTTACTCGTCGTGATTTTTCTGATCGATCTTTTCCTGAAACTGTCCAGACACTCGGACCTGTTCCCCGGAGTGTACCTGTCTGATCGACGCGTTTTTGTCAGGTTTGTGGGGACGATGCTTCAGGCTGTCACTACGGAGCCGTCACCTGCGGGAGCTGCAAAGTGTTCTTCAAGAGAGCGGCCGCAGGTAAAGCACGCACGTATATGTGTGTGTGTATATATATATATATATATATATATATATATATATATATATATATATATACACACGCACACATATACACACACACACACTCTCTCTCTCTCTCTCTCACACACACATTCACACACTCACACACACACACATATACACACACACACACATATACACACGCACACACACACACACACACATATACACACACACACACATATACACACACACACACATATACACACACACACACACACACACACACTCTCTCACACACACACACACACACACACATATACACACACACACATATACACACACACACACACACACACTCTCTCACACACACTCTCTCACACACACACACACACACACACACACACACACACACACACACACACACACACACACACACACACACACACACACACACTCTCTCACACACACTCACACACACACACACACACACACACACACACACACACACACACACACACACTCACACACACACACACACACACACACACACACACACACACACACACTCTCTCTCTCAGTCGGGGCTGATTTAATTCGACTCCCACTCGCTGCTGGTTCAGACTCAGGACACAGTGACCGAACGTGATGAGGAGCTTTTTCCCAGGAGTAAACACCCACATTTTGTTGCTAGAAGTAAAGCTGGGGATGGGTGCTGGGGATGGGTGCTGGGGACGGTGCTGGGGTTGGGTGCTGGGGTCGGGTGCTGGGGACGGTGCTGGGGACGGTGCTGGGGACGGTGCTGAGGTCGGGTGCTGGGGACGGTGCTGAGGTCGGTGCTGGGGTCGGGTGCTGGGGTCGGGTGCTGGAGTCGGGTGCTGGGATGGGTGCTGGGGATGGTGCTGGGGACGGTGCTGGGGTCGGGTGCTGAGGTCGGGTGCTGAGGTCGGGTGCTGGGTCGGGTGCTGAGGTCGGGTGCTGGGGTCGGGTGCTGGGGTCGGGTGCTGGGGTCGGGTGTTTTGGCTGCTCTGACGGCAGCTGTAAAATACATTGTAAATGTTGGTTTATTGACAAGTGCATTTTCTGTAATGAAACTAAACTCTGAGGTGATGTTTTCAACCTCCGTCTGATGGATTCACACTTTTCTCTTATTGGAAATGTATTTTACATAAACGAGGAGCTTCACCTCACAAACGAGGAGCTTCACTTTAGAGACGAGGAGCTTCACTTTAGAAACGAGGAGCTTCACTTTAGAGACGAGGAGCTTCACTTTAGAAACTGGAATAACTCAAACTTCTGTTGTGTTTATTTTCTAACCTGATTGTGAGGTCTGTCAGTCACATGTGTGTGTTACTTCGGTCACATGTGTGTGTTACTTCGGTCACATGTGTGTGTTACTTCGGTCACATGTGTTACTTCGGTCACATGTGTTACTTCGGTCACATGTGTGTGTTACTTCGGTCACATGTGTTACTTCGGTCACATGTGTGTGTTACTTCGGTCACATGTGTGTGTTACTTCGGTCACATGTGTGTGTTACTTCGGTCACATGTGTTACTTTGGTCACATGTGAGTGTTACTTCGGTCACATGTGAGTGTTACTTCGGTCACATGTGAGTGTTACTTCGGTCACATGTGTGTGTTACTTCGGTCACATGTGTTACTTCGGTCACATGTGAGTGTTACTTCGGTCACATGTGTGTGTTACTTCGGTCACATGTGTGTGTTACTTCGGTCACATGTGAGTGTTACTTCGGTCACATGTGAGTGTTACTTCGGTCACATGTGTTACTTTGGTCACATGTGAGTGTTACTTCGGTCACATGTGTTACTTTGGTCACATGTGAGTGTTACTTCGGTAACATGTGAGTGTTACTTCGGTCAAGTGTTACTTCGGTCACATGTGAGTGTTACTTCGGTCACATGTGTGTGTTACTTCGGTCACATGTGTTACTTCGGTCACATGTGAGTGTTACTTCGGGTCACATGTGAGTGTTACTTCGGTCACATGTGTTACTTCGGTCACATGTGTGTGTTACTTCGGTCACATGTGAGTGTTACTTCGGTCACATGTGTTACTTCGGTCACATGTGAGTGTTACTTCGGTCACATGTGTTACTTCGGTCACATGTGAGTGTTACTTCGGTCACATGTGAGTGTTACTTCGGTCACTTGTGAGTGTTACTTCGGTCACATATTGTTACTTCGGTCACATGTGAGTGTTACTTCGGTCACATGTGAGTGTTACTTCGGTCACATGTGTTACTTCGGTCACATGTGTGTTACTTCGGTCACATGTGTTACTTCGGTCACATGTGTGTTACTTCGGTCACACGTGTGTGTTACTTCGGTCACATGTGAGTGTTACTTCGGTCACATGTGCGTGTTACTTCGGTCACATGTGAGTGTTACTTTGGTCACATGTGAGTGTTACTTCGGTCACATGTGAGTGTTACTTCGGTCATGTGTTACTTCGGTCACATGTGTGTGTTACTTCGGTCACTTCGGTCACATGTGTGTGTTACTTCGGTCACATGTGTGTGTTACTTCGGTCACACTTCACATGTGTTACTTCGAAGTAACACACACATGTGACCGAAGTAACACATGTGACCGAAGTAACACATGTGACCGAAGTAACACATGTGAGTGTTACTTCGGTCACATGTGTTACTTCGGTCACATGAGTGTGTTACTTCTGTCACATGAGTGTGTTACTTCGGTCACATGAGTGTGTTACTTCGGTCACATGAGTGTGCTACTTCGGTCACAGTGTGACTTCGGTCACATGTGAGTGTTACTTCGGTCACATGTGAGTGTTACTTCGGTCACATGTGTGTGTTACTTCGGTCACATGTGTTACTTTGGTCACATGTGAGTGTTACTTCGGTCACATGAGTGTGTTACTTCGGTCACATGTGAGTGTTGCTTCGGTCACATGTGAGTGTTGCTTCGGTCACATGTGTTACTTCGGTCACATGAGTGTGTTACTTCTGTCACATGAGTGTGTTACTTCGGTCACATGAGTGTGTTACTTCGGTCACATGAGTGTGCTACTTCGGTCACATGTGAGTGTTACTTCGGTCACATGTGTGTGTTACTTCGGTCACATGTGTTACTTTGGTCACATGTGAGTGTTACTTCGGTCACATGAGTGTGTGTTACTTCGGTCACATGTGAGTGTTGCTTCGGTCACATGTGTTACTTCGGTCACATGAGTGTGTTACTTCGGTCACATGAGTGTGTTACTTCGGTCACATGAGTGTGTTACTTCGGTCACATGAGTGTGTTACTTCGGTCACATGTGAGTGTTACTTCGGTCACATGTGAGTGTTACTTCGGTCACGTGTGTGTGTTACTTCGGTCACATGTGTGTGTTACTTCGGTCACATGTGTTACTTCGGTCACATGAGTGTGTTACTTCGGTCACATGAGTGTGTTACTTCGGTCACATGTGAGTGTTACTTCGGTCACATGTGAGTGTTACTTCGGTCACGTGTGTGTTACTTCGGTCACGTGTGTGTTACTTCGGTCACATGTGAGTGTTACATCGGTCACATGTGTTACTTCGGTCACATGTGTGTGTTACTTCGGTCACATGTGTGTGTTACTTCGCTCACACTTCACATGTGTTACTTCGAAGTAACACACACATGTGACCGAAGTAACACATGTGACCGAAGTAACACATGTGACCGAAGTAACACATGTGACCGGTCACATGTGAGTGTTACTTCGGTCACATGTGTTACTTTGGTCACATGTGAGTGTTACTTCGGTCACATGTGCGTGTTACTTCGGTCACATGTGTGTGTGTTACTTTGGTCACATGTGAGTGTTACTTCGGTCACATGAGTGTGTTACTTCGGTCACATGTGAGTGTTGCTTCGGTCACATGTGTTACTTCGGTCACATGAGTGTGTTACTTCGGTCACATGAGTGTGTTACTTCGGTCACATGAGTGTGTTACTTCGGTCACATGTGAGTGTTACTTCGGTCACATGTGAGTGTGTTACTTCGGTCACGTGTGTGTTACTTCGGTCACATGTGTGTGTTACTTCGGTCACATGTGTGTGTTACTTCGGTCACATGTGTTACTTCGGTCACATGAGTGTGTTACTTCGGTCACATGAGTGTGTTACTTCGGTCACATGTGAGTGTTACTTCGGTCACATGTGAGTGTTACTTCGGTCACGTGTGTGTTACTTCGGTCACATGTGTGTGTTACTTCGGTCACATGTGAGTGTTACATCGGTCACATGTGTTACTTCGGTCACATGTGTGTGTTACTTCGGTCACATGTGTGTGTTACTTCGCTCACACTTCACATGTGTTACTTCGAAGTAACACACACATGTGACCGAAGTAACACATGTGACCGAAGTAACACATGTGACCCGAAGTAACACATGTGGACCGGTCACATGTGAGTGTTACTTCGGTCACATGTGTTACTTTGGTCACATGTGAGTGTTACTTCGGTCACATGTGCGTGTTACTTCGGTCACATGTGTGTGTTACTTCGGTCACATGTGTTACTTTGGTCACATGTGTTACTTCGGTCACATGTGAGTGTTACTTCGGTCACATGTGTGTGTTACTTCAGTCACATGTGTGTGTTACTTCGGTCACATGTGTGTGTTACTTCAGTCACATGTGTGTGTTACTTCAGTCACATGTGTGTGTTACTTCGGTCACGTGTGTGTGTTACTTCGGTCACGTGTGTGTGTTACTTCGGTCACGTGTGTGTGTTACTTCGGTCACGTGTGTGTGTTACTTCGGTCACGTGTGTGTGTTACTTCGGTCACATGTGTGTGTTACTTCGGTCACATGTGAGTGTTACTTCGGTCACATGTGTTACTTCGGTCACATGTGTGTGTTACTTCGGTCACATGTGAGTGTTACTTCGGTCACATGTGTGTGTTACTTCGGTCACATGTGAGTGTGTTGTTGTGGTCACTCCTCTTTATCTCTGTGATATGTTAAAGTTTTTGAAACTGTTTTCACATATATGTTTTTTATATTTTTTTGTGTGTAATTTCAGGTAAACAAAACCACCTGTGTGCGAGTAGAAACGACTGCACCATCGACAAACTGAGACGGAAAAACTGTGCCTCGTGTCGACTCAAACGATGCTTCATGTCTGGAATGAGTCTGAAAGGTGAGAAACATGAGTCTGAAACATGAGAAACCTGAGTCTGAAACATGAGGAACGTGAGTCTGAAACATGAGGAACGTGAGTCTGAAACATGAGGAACATGAGTCTGAAACATGAGGAATGTGAGTCTGAAACATGAGGATCATGAGTCTGAAACATGAGGAACGTGAGTCTGAAACATGAGGAACATGAGTCTGAAACATGAGGAATGTGAGTCTGAAACATGAGGATCATGAGTCTGAAACATGAGGAACGTGAGTCTGAAACATGAGGAACATGAGTCTGAAACATGAGGATCATGAGTCTGAAACATGAGGATCATGAGTCTGAAACATGAGGAACATGAGTCTGAAACATGAGGATCATGAGTCTGAAACATGAGGAACGTGAGTCTGAAACATGAGGATCATGAGTCTGAAACATGAGGAACGTGAGTCTGAAACATGAGGATCATGAGTCTGAAACATGAGGAACGTGAGTCTGAAACATGAGGAACGTGAGTCTGAAACATGAGGATCGTGAGTCTGAAACATGAGGAACGTGAATCTGAAACATGAGGAACGTGAATCTGAAACATGAGGAACGTGAGTCTGAAACATGAGGAACGTGAGTCTGAAACATGAGGAACATGAGTCTGAAACATGAGGATCATGAGTCTGAAACATGAGAATCATGAGTCTGAAACATGAGGAACATGAGTCTGAAACATGAGGAACATGAGTCTGAAACATGAGGATCCTGAGTCTGAAACATGAGGAACGTGAGTCTGAAACATGAGGATCATGAGTCTGAAACATGAGGAACGTGAGTCTGAAACATGAGGAACATGAGTCTGAAACATGAGGAACGTGAGTCTGAAACATGAGGATCGTGAGTCTGAAACATGAGGAACATGAGTCTGAAACATGAGGATCGTGAGTCTGAAACATGAGGAACGTGAGTTTGAAACATGAGGAACATGAGTCTGAAACATGAGGATCATGAGTCTGAAACATGAGGAACGTGAGTCTGAAACATGAGGAACATGAGTCTGAAACATGAGGATCATGAGTCTGAAACATGAGGAACGTGAGTCTGAAACATGAGGAACGTGAGTTTGAAACATGAGGAACGTGAGTTTGAAACATGAGGAACATGAGTCTGAAACATGAGGAACATGAGTCTGAAACATGAGGATCATGAGTCTGAAACATGAGGAACGTGAGTCTGAAACATGAGGAACATGAGTCTGAAACATGAGGAACATGAGTCTGAAACATGAGGATCATGAGTCTGAAACATGAGGAACGTGAGTCTGAAACATGAGGAACGTGAGTTTGAAACATGAGGAACGTGAGTTTGAAACATGAGGAACATGAGTCTGAAACATGAGGAACATGAGTCTGAAACATGAGGATCGTGAGTCTGAAACATGAGGAACGTGAGTCTGAAACATGAGGAACATGAGTCTGAAACATGAGGAACATGAGTCTGAAACATGAGGAACATGAGTCTGAAACATGAGGATCGTGAGTCTGAAACATGAGGATCGTGAGTCTGAAACATGAGGAACGTGAGTCTGAAACATGAGGAACATGTTCTGTGTTTTTCTTGTCTTTGATTTTTGTGTGTTTTTGCTTTTCTTGTGTGTTTTTGTGTGTATCTTGTGTATTTTTTGTGTGTTTTTGTGTATTTTTTGTGTGGTTTTGTCTGTTTTTTATGTATTTTTGTGGGTTTTTGTGTCTTGTGTATTTTTTGTATGTTTTTGTGTTTTTCTTGTGTATTTTTTGTGTGTTTTTGTGTATTTTTTTGTGGTTTTGTCTGTTTTTTGTATGCTTTTGTCTGTTTTTTGTGTGTTTTTGTGTGCTTTTGTGTGTTTTTGTGTATTTATTTGTGGTTTTGTCTGTTTTTTGTGCATTTTTGTGTCTTTCTTGTGTTTTTTTGTGTGTTTTTGTGTATTTTTTTGTGGTTTTGTCTGTTTTTTGTGTGTTTTTGTGTGCTTTTGTGTGTTTTTGTGTCTTTCTTGTGTATTTTTTGTGTGTTTTTGTGTGCCTTTGTGTGCTTTTGTGTGCCTCTCAGTCTAAACTCAGCATCTGTCTGTCCCCACAGACACAGTTTGTACCAGACGATGTGGCATCACTGATTCTCCACAGACTCAGATTGTGATTCATTTTTCCTTTTCTCTGAAGTCGTGTGGCGTTTTATTTAAAAAGAGACAGATTTGTAAAGAGATGTAATGACGCTGCGTTAAAACCAACAGGATGTGTCGTGTGTGTGTCGTGTTTGTGTCGTGTTTGTGTCGTGTTTGTGTCGTGTGTGTGTCGTGTTTGTGTCGTGTGTGTGTCGTGTTTGTGTCGTGTGTGTGTCGTGTGTGTGTCGTGTGTGTGTCGTGTTTGTGTCGTGTGTGTGTCGTGTGTGTGTCGTGTGTGTGTCGTGTGTGTGTGTGTGTGTCGTGTGTGTGTCGTGTGTGTGTCGTGTGTGTGTCGTGTGTGTCGTGTGTGTGTCGTGTGTGTGTCGTGTGTGTGTCGTGTGTGTGTCGTGTTTGTGTCGTGTGTGTGTCGTGTTTGTGTCGTGTGTGTGTCGTGTTTGTGGGTCAGACCCGTCGTAACAGAGAAACTGAAACGTGTTTCAGTGTTTTTTAATCTTTTGTGTTTTTTAATCTTTTTTTACTCTGAGGATCTAAAGTCAAACCTGCGACTTTCCAGAGAAACTGTGTCACTGAAGAATCCGCCTCGTGTTTGTGTCGTGTTCGTGTCGTGTTTGTCGTGTTTGTGTCGTGTTTGTGTCGTGTTTGTCGTGTTTGTGTCGTGTGTGTGTCGTGTTTGTGTCTGGACATGTTTTTGGTCTGGAATGTTCCACAGTGTCGCATTAACTGAGCTATGTCCCTTGAGTCAAGAGTGATGCCATCTAGTGAAATCACTGGTCAGATCGGTGGAGAGGCGAGCCCACGCACATGTTTCAGAACATTTAATCGAATCAGTGCAAGACGGAGAAGTGTAATGCTCCACTGAGGAACATTCCAGACGATTCCTGGGCATCGAAAAGTCAAAATCAAAGCACAGGTTTTTATTCAAATTTAAATTATAACAAGGAGCACGACTAAATCTCATTTTATTAGGACTTTATACTTTTTTAACAGTGTCATTATAAGATTTTTTATATTTCACAAAACTGAAGCAGCTGATCGTCTGAGCCAGAAACGAAACAGTTTAATATTAATATTAAATATGGAAAATGATGTAACTTCATGAACACGATGAGCCGCCACAGACACGTCCTAAAACCAAACACGAGATTATTCTTTTATGATCTCGTCTGTCATTTCCAGAAACAGCAGCTTGGACATAAAGTGTCCTCGTCTTTGTCTCAGACTCGGCCTCTGTGTTTGTCGGCAGGTCGCCGGCTGAAGGGCCAGAGCCGACACGGCGAGGACGAGCCGAGCGGCGCCGCTCACTGGGGGGAGAGAGCAGAAAGGGCAGGTACCAAAGACCCGGAGCCAGGAAGCAGCGGCGCGTCCAGGCCCCAGAACGGTGAGACTCTGCCAAACAACCAAGAGATTATGCTAATGTCCCAGTGACACCATATGTTTCATAATTATTCTGCTGAGTTTACAGTCGCAGCTTGAGATTTATTCAAACTTAGAACATGACTAAACTGTACAATTAGTGCTTTAGAAAATCAGTTTGTGCAGACGCCTGATCGTCCTGGTAATTGGTCTGTGGGTTCTCAAAAGGTGGGGCGGGGTCTGCTCTCGGGGACAGTCCCGTACCTGGTGTTAAATACCAGGGAGGAGAGGCTTCAGTTCAAACAGAACATCTGCCCCGGACAGAACCTTTGAGTCGAGGACACGATTATACAACATCCTGTGCAAAATGTGTAAAAGTTTGTGATGTTTTTTGAGCTTGGACTCAGTGTTTTTAAAAGTGGCTGAGGTGAGACTCAAGACGAGATTTAACTGAAACATGAACCAAACTCTGAAACAATCATGGGTCAGTACATCAGTCGTATCAGGTTTATTTCAAAGTGACTCTGTATTTTTGAAATGATCCGAGTCGTTGACGCTCGGATCATCTCAGACACTCGAGTGTTAATATTTTGCTGTGAGAACATACAGTATCTTGGCAAATATCTCTCCACACATTTTACATAAGGTTTTTACATATATAAGGTTTATAAATTGACAGTCCCGGGTCTGTGGCTCTGAGGTAGAGCTCTGTGCATATACATATTTATGAGCTGAGGCCAAAGCTCCATGAAAATACTGGAAAATACTGGATGTCGTGGAAAAGTCAAACGTGAAGGATCCTGTGAAGGATTCAAGCAGATATATATATATATATATTTACATGAATAATACATAACACACATATATGGGCTTTAATTATTTTAAACATTTTAAACTGCAGACTCTGACAGTTCTGTCTCTCTGGCACAAAATTATGTGTATGTCATAAATTAACAGATGTTTGGCTGGTTCACTGCTGGCAAATGAATTTCCTTATTTTGGATAAAAAAATAAAATTACATAAGAAATGTTTGGAGTATTTGGTTTAGTTTCTGTTCTCGTCCCATTTCTGATCACGTCGTTACGTAACAGGAAACAGTCACTTCTCCCACCGAACCTCCGCCTCACGACGAGCCTCTTTATTTATAAAAGTCTGTGCCACACGGAGGAAACTGAAGTGCTTTAGGATAAAACATTATTTATTCTGTGTTTATTATATTCTCATCTCTTAAAGCTCCTGGAGTTTATTTTGTGCCTCTGCTTCATAAAAAATACAAATCTAAAACTATTTCTCCCCTAAAATGATGCTAAATGTGTGTTTGTTTTATGTTTTTTCTCTTTTAAATTGATGCAAACAGAATGAACTGATCTGAGTAATAAATAAATACACATATGTGAAAGTCTCGTGTCTCTGTTGTGTCCAGGCTCGTCTCAGGCCTCGTCCCTGAGCATCCCCCCCTCGCTGCGCTCCTGCATGTCCCTCCTGACCGTCCTGCAAACCATAGAGCCGGCCGTGGTCAACGCAGGGCACGACAACACCCAGCCGGACAGCCCCTCGTCCCTCCTGACCAGCCTGAACGAGCTGGGCGAGAGGCAGCTGGTCACCGTGGTGCGCTGGGCCAAGGCCATCCCAGGTACAGGCTTCAGTGTCAGAATGTTTCACAGGCACAGAAAGAGTTTTAGCCTCATGTGTCGCCTCTAAATGGTTGAAATCAGATCAGATCTTTTAAACATGTTCTCGTCGCTTCTTCTCGTTGAGCCTCTGACGTTGTGTTTGGAGTGATTCACGTTTAGGTTTAATCTTTAGTCTTGTTTTCACCTCCACAGTTCAGGCCCAGTGACGTTCACACTTCTGCAGTTTTACCCTCGGTGAAACTCGGTGAAACTCGGTGAAACTCGGTGAAACTCGGTGAAACTCGGTGAAACTCGGAGGATTCAACGTCGCTTAGTGCTGCACTTTTTTTAAAATCTGCTGTTCGCTGGTGCACATCGCACCAGCGAACAGCAGATTTAAAATAAGCTCTTTGTAAGACAAGACCTAACTTTACAGATACATGAAAATCAGGTCCTGTGGTTGTGGGACTGAGCCACTTTTGAACCAGGTCAAACTCGTTCTTGTTGCAAAAGGAGTGTCTCCGACAGAAGTGGAAGTAACAATTATCAAAGATCAAGTTTAAAGAAAACCTCAGGGTGTTGCTCCAAACTGATTAAGTTGCAGAGTCACTGCTTCATTTTATATATAAAAAGAAAAATGAAAGGTTGTAAGATGTTGAAGTCTGTTTTAGCTCTGACTTTAAACAGGCTCCAGTGTTTTTAATAGTTTGGATCAGACATTTACAGCTGAAACTAGAAGTTTACATACACGATATAAAAACACACGTGTTTTTCCCTCTGTCTGACGTGAAATCAGACTAAACTTCTCCTGTTTTAGGCCAAAATTATTTCTCTTTGCTAAATGCCAGAATAATGAGAGACAGAAGTTCACATACAGAAAGATCAATATGACTTTAAACAATTTGGTAAAACCCAGATGATGATGTCACGTCTTTGGAATCTTCTGATTTGGTTTCTTGACCACGTTTAATTAAAGACACACCTGTGGATGTGCCTAAAGACACACCTGAAAAACACTATTGTGTAACATGAGAAAGTCAAAAGAAATCAGCCAAGAAATCAGGAACAGAAATGTGAACTCGCACAAGTCTGATTCATCCTGGTGCAGGTTCCAGACGCCTGAAGGTGCCACGTTCATCTGTTCAAACAATTAGAACAAGTATAAAGACGATGAGAAGGAGACGTTCCACAGATGAACGAGCTTTGGTCTGAAATGTGCAGATCAACAAGAACAAAAGAAAAAGACGAAGTGAAGATGCTGCTGAAGCTGTGAGAGTTTGTCATTATCCAGAGTGAAACGAGGAACCGACATGGACTGAAAGAAACTCTGCAGGAAGAAAACACGACTCCAAAAGAAACAGAAAGAAAGATCATAATTTCATTTTTGGGAACATGTCCTGTGGTCTCAAGAAACTAAAATTTAACTTTGGCCATAATGAACTTTGTTGGAGGAAAAAGAGGGAAGCTCACAGCCTGAGAACATCATCCCAACTGTGAAACACGGGGGTGGCTGCATCATGTCGTGGGTTTGTTTCGCTGCAGGAGGGACTGGAGCACTTCACAAAACAGAAACATCATGAGGAAAGAACATTATGTGGAAAAACTGAAGAAACATCTCAACACATCAGCAGGAAGTTAAAGCTGAGAACAAACAGGTCTCAAAGGGACAATGACCTGAAGCATACGGCCAAACTGGTGACAAAGAGGCTCAAAGATAACAAAGAGGCTTAAAGATAACAAAGTCAGTGTTTTGGAGAGTTCATCACAAAGTCCTGATCTCAGTCCTGTTGAAAACGTCTGAACAGACCTGAAAAGGCCTGTACGAGTGAAACACAAACTGGGCTCAGTTACTCCAGCTCTGTCTGGACGAATGGGACAAAACTGCAACTGTTGTGAGACGTTTGTGGAAGGAAATCCAAAACATTTGACCAAAGAAATAATTTTGGTTATTCTATTTGACCTAAAACAGGAACAGTTAAGTCTGAGTTCTCCAGCTCTAGCACTCGGGCACTTTCATTCACACAGAGACCCTTTAAGAGCTCGTTGATTTTCATCCAGCAGGTGATCTTCATCAACTCTGTGCCTATGAAGGCCTCTCCGTCCAGAGGGTTTCGGCTGTTTCGTTTGTTTCCCCAGTTCACGGGCAAGCTCAGTGTCAACAGTAATACCTCTGGGCGTCTGAATTTGTGCCCATTACAGACGTGGCTCCAGTCCAGTCCCACATCCACAGCTCCACCAGCATCTCCGTCCATGAGAGAACAGTCTCTATGTGGCGTTCCTCTGGGCTTCCCTGTCGTCACGTTCAGACAGAGGACCTGTTTGAAACCACAGGAGAGGCTTCAGCACATAAACATGGAACTATGAGCCGTTTGCCTCACACTCAGGTTAGAGGCATGTTTTTGTTTGATTGGACGACACATCAACAGTGCATCAAATAAATCATCAAGAAGGAACGAGATTCATTCACTCACTGGCAGAGGCTCGAGAGCGCCACCTGTGGGCACTGCCTCATTTGCAGCGTGTCAGGGCAGTGCATCTGCTGGGCGTGCAGAAGCAGTACAGAGTGACAGAGGCAGATCTGTTTGTGCCGAGCTCATTGTGGACGATGGTTCTGCCTCAGAAATGAACAGTGTGAACAGGACACGTGATCACGGCCGAGGCCTCGGTGCCTCCTATTTTCATTCTGTCCTTTCTCACTCGTGCTGCTAACACTAGGAGCAGGAGGAATCAGAGTGTTGTTAGTGGCTCCTTATTGGCTCAGGAGAACATGGTTCCTCATGCTCCTGAGGTCCTTCTGTGGGAGCCATGGTCTCTCCCTGAGAGGAAAGAACTGTTATCACATCTGGAGAGAGCGCCTGGCGTCCTCACCCAGAGGGACTTCACCTGGACCAGACTCCATGTTCACTTGAACCCTGAACACTCACGCTGCCTCTACAAGACTGTTGTAGGGCAGTAGATGGACATTATTAGTTGGTTGGTGTGGGACTCTGGATCAGGACTCCGGAACTATCTTCAGACACTGTGTTTCCATGATTAAAGTGTGAGTTCTTTCAGCTCGACACTCCCTGGTTGATGGTCGGTCAGTGGGTCACATTCTTTGGTCTCTCGGTTTTTAAAAGGTGCCCTCCATCTGCGGCCTCCAAACCTCAGGGACCTCACATTAGCCCTGGAAGGAGTGTGTTCCTCCAGCTGAACCTTTGGATTTTGTTCCTCCAGTTGAACTTTTGGGTGGGGCATAGTTAAGGTGGGTGTCAGTTGCGACAGCCTTCCTCCTGTGACCTCCTGAAGTGGGCTGGGGGCCCATGCCTTGTCAGCTGCTGATAATTGTTTTCACTGGGATGATGATAGTTCCTGTGTCACCTTGTGGTCGAGTCCATCCTTTTTACCTGAAACAGTCACTTATCATATGAATCAGCCTCTTTCTGTTTGCCCCACAGTCTGAACTCGGGGGCTGTGTGTCAGATGCCCTGTTTGTGAGTTATTGGAGGTGACTCATTTAGTTGTGGACACCATTCTACAGACATATGAATCCAGGGCTCTTCAGCCGCCCAAAGGTTCCACCAGGGGGCGTTTCCACCTCCTGGGCCCGTCAGTGACGTCGGTGCTGCAGCTCCCTGGGCTTCCTCCTTCACTTCTACAGAGTGAATGTTACTGAGGATCATTCATGGCTCCTGTCTGCTTCTGCCACCTGCAGGTGATTTGGGGAAGTGCAGACTCCTCGTGTCTTTGTGGGTGTTCTCCTCTGACGCTCATGAGCCGCTGGAGTTTCTGTCTCTTGGAGTTATTGCCAGTTTGAGTGTAATGTGTCAGACTTATGAGAGTCTCTGACGTCACTCGGGTCTCGTCCACGACGGGACTTTGTTTCTCTTGTGCTGCAAACGGAAATGTTCAGGTGCAAAGCTCCGCCCTCTGGTGGTCAGAAGGAATTCATCAAACCTTAGTAACATGTGTAACTCCTGTTTTCATAACTCCCAGAGACGAGTTTTGCCGTGACTGTAAATCAAACAACTATGTGCTAACCACGCACTTCCTGATAATTAGACAATGAAATACTTAATAATCAGATTCAGACAGAACACACTGGACTTATTCTGACCCGGAGCAGCACCTGTGCAGTAAATCTGCACCACGTGGCAAATATGTGTCAAATACATGGAAGAAAAATCAGGTGTGGAGCCTTAAACATTTAAAACTATTCAGACTTTAAGCAGAATGAGTTTAAAATTCAGTTTGTAAAATAAAGTGTTGTGATTTGTTAAAGATGCTCTGTGGGGGTTTGGCTCCGCCCCGTCTCCGTGGACATGTGGAAAGTTCCACAAAATGGGATTAAACATTAATCTCTATGGAAACAAGCACCAAGATACAAGCCAGAACAAAGCAATAACATCTGTACTGAACACACAGGCCGCCCACCAGAAGGTTACAGAGTGTGCCTTTAAAGTTAAATAAATCATGACATAAATAAATAAATAAATGCCCTTTTCTGGCACAAATCTTGACATAAAAAACACACAGTGAAAGTTAAAGTCGTGGGTTGTATTGTTGCTCCTGTTTTTACTGTAGTATTTATAGTGTATTTATAATAAAAGTCGTTTAAAATGGAGACTCGTTTTTGCTGATCTCTGGTACAAGTTGAATATTCATCTGGGCACAAGAAATGTGCTCCGGGCAAAACCTCCGCCCAGGCAAAGACAGCGCCATCCCAACTCACAGGCGCCGCCGCCAAACGAGGGTGGCAGTTCCAGTTCTGCCTTGGACCCGAGGCCGAGCACAAAAGGCCAACAGTTTCACAGAGTGGCCACAAGAGGGAGATGTTTCCTCATTTACTGTGACACAAAGACAGTGAACAAAAGAATGTGACAGAAGAGGTGATTTAAACGAGATGGACAGGCTCAGTGCTTCACTTCACTGGTCACTTCACTGGTCACGTCACTGGTCACTTCACTGGTCACTTCACTGGTCACTTCACTGGTCACGTCACTGGTCACTTCAGTGGTCACTTCAGTGGTCACTTCGCTGGTCACTACGCTGGTCACGTCACTGGTCACTTCGCTGGTCACTTCGCTGGTCACGTCACTGGTCACGTCACTGGTCACGTCACTGGTCACTTCGCTGGTCACTTCGCTGGTCACTACGCTGGTCACGTCACTGGTCACTTCACTGGTCACTTCACTGGTCACTACGCTGGTCACGTCACTGGTCACTTCGCTGGTCACGTCACTGGTCACGTCACTGGTCACTTCGCTGGTCACTTCGCTGGTCACTACGCTGGTCACGTCACTGGTCACTTCACTGGTCACTTCACTGGTCACTACGCTGGTCACGTCACTGGTCACTTCGCTGGTCACGTCACTGGTCACTTCAGTGGTCACTTCGCTGGTCACTACGCTGGTCACGTCACTGGTCACTTCGCTGGTCACTTCACTGGTCACTTCACTGGTCACGTCACTGGTCACTTCGCTGGTCACGTCACTGGTCACTTCAGTGGTCACTTCGCTGGTCACTACGCTGGTCACGTCACTGGTCACTTCACTGGTCACTTCACTGGTCACTTCGCTGGTCTCTTCACTGGTCACGTCACTGGTCACGTCACTGGTCACTTCGCTGGTCTCTTCACTGGTCACTTCACTGGTCACACACTTCACTGGTCACTTCACTGGTCACTTCACTGGGTCACGTCGCTGGTCACGTCGCTGGTCACTTCACTGGTCACGTCGCTGGTCACTTCACTGGTCACTTCACTGGTCACTTCGCTGGTCACTCACTGGTCACTCACTGGTCACTTCGCTGGTCACTTCACTGGTCACGTCACTGGTCACTTCACTGGTCACGTCACTGGTCACTTCGCTGGTCACTTCACTGGTCTCTTCACTGGTCACGTCACTGGTCACTTCGCTGGTCACTTCACTGGTCTCTTCACTGGTCACGTCACTGGTCACTTCGCTGGTCACTTCACTGGTGGTCTCTTCACTGGTCACTTCACTGGTCACTTCACTGGTCACTTCACTGGTCACGTCACTGGTCACTTCACTGGTCACGTCACTGGTCACTTTCACTGGTCACTGGTCTCTTCACTGGTCACGTCACACTGGTCACTTCGCTGGTCACTTCACACTTCACTGGTCTCAATGGTCACTGGTCACTTCGCTGGTCACTTCGCTGGTCACGTCACTGGTCACGTCACTGGTCACTTCGCTGGTCACTTGGTCACTTCGCTGGTCACTACGCTGGTCACGTCACTGGTCACTTCACTGGTCACTTCACTGGTCACTACGCTGGTCACGTCACTGGTCACTTCGCTGGTCACGTCACTGGTCACTTCAGTGGTCACTTCGCTGGTCACTACGCTGGTCACGTCGTCTCACCTGGTCACTTCGCTGGTCACTTCACTGGTCACTTCACTGGTCACGTCACTGGTCACTTCGCTGGTCACGTCACTGGTCACTTCAGTGGTCACTTCGCTGGTCACTACGCTGGTCACGTCACTGGTCACTTCACTGGTCACTTCACTGGTCACTTCGCTGGTCTCTTCACTGGTCACGTCACTGGTCACGTCACTGGTCACTTCGCTGGTCTCTTCACTGGTCACTTCACTGGTCACTTCGCTGGTCACTTCACTGGTCACTTCACTGGTCACGTCGCTGGTCACGTCGCTGGTCACTTCACTGGTCTCTTCGCTGGTCACTTCACTGGTCACTTCACTGGTCACTTCGCTGGTCACTTCACTGGTCACGTCACTGGTCACTTCACTGGTCACTTCACTGGTCACGTCACTGGTCACTTCACTGGTCACTTCGCTGGTCACTTCACTGGTCTCTTCACTGGTCACGTCACTGGTCACTTCGCTGGTCACTTCACTGGTCTCTTCACTGGTCACGTCACTGGTCACTTCGCTGGTCACTTCACTGGTCTCTTCACTGGTCACTTCGCTGGTCACTTCACTGGTCACTTCACTGGTCACGTCACTGGTCTCTTCACTGGTCACGTCACTGGTCACTTCACTGGTCACTTCGCTGGTCTCTTCACTGGTCACGTCACTGGTCACTTCGCTGGTCACTTCACTGGTCTCTTCACTGGTCACTTCGCTGGTCACGTCACTGGTCACTTCACTGGTCACGTCACTGGTCACTTCGCTGGTCACTTCGCTGGTCACTTCACTGGTCACTTCACTGGTCACGTCACTGGTCACTTCGCTGGTCACTTCGCTGGTCACTTCACTGGTCACTTCACTGGTCACGTCACTGGTCACTTCACTGGTCACTTCACTGGTCACTTCACTGGTCACTTCACTGGTCACTTCGCTGGTCACGTCACTGGTCACTTCACTGGTCACGTCACTGGTCACTTCACTGGTCACTTCACTGGTCACTTTAAAGCACAAACAAGACAAAAGTAACGGTATAATTCTCTTCAGTTTCTTGTCTCCTGAAACAATTTTCACTTTTCTGACGAATCCCAAGGGAGGAAAAGGTCGATTCCATTTACGAGCAGTTTACATATAATTATTCTCACTGTATTTGCATATTGTTGGTTTGACTCTGGAGCTTTTATCCAAGTCCTTCCTCGTACGACCTTCGACCCCGTCTGAGCCTGTTCCTTATTGTGGCGTCTTGTTTTTGATATTTTTCTATAAAAAACGTCGAACTTCAGGGGAAGGTGTTACGTGACCTGTTTTTACCTGATAATGTATTTACAGTGTGTGGAGAGTTTATTTAGTCTGCAGTACTTTGCATTTTGTGTAATTTTCCAGGAGTGAGGCCGACCTCCCCGACTTCGCAGATTTAGTTTCCAGATTGAATAAACTCACGTGTTTGTGCTTCACCAGTGTCGGACGTGGCCTCGTGGCATCTCCTGTTTTTTTCAGATGTAAAGCAATAATAATAATGTCCATGGTGAAAAGCAGATCCTCTACCAAAAAGTGACACAGTACTCCTTTAAATCTGCTTGAAACTGCGTCAGTCAATCCAAAAACATTCAGTTTAACCATGACCCATGACCAGGGGCCCATGACCAGGGGCCCATGACCAGGGGCCCATGACCAGGGGCCCAACTCTGTTTCGTCTGGGGGGAGGGACAAACCAAAAATTAGAACTATGCCTCAAAAGGCGTCGTAATGATACACCATCAGAAATAACAACTGTGTCATTATGATTATCTATTATTAACCACTTAACGTTCCGTCGCCTTTTCTTTACAAATTTACTGCAAAGTCCATAAACTTCTGCTTCACCCACAAACAATCTACACACAAATAAAATCTACGGCGCTCGTCTTTCCCGATATGCAAACCGTTTTGTCAGGAAAGCCGTTAATACAGAAAAGCCAAAAATGTGGATTTGGACTCACCTCTGAGGCTCTGGTTCTGTCAAACATCGACATGTTCCACAAAGTTGGTCTCATTTGTTCTGTACAGGTCCAGAGAATTTAACCCAGTCAAGAAATTATATCCACAAAATAAATTAGATCCTCCATGTCCAATCTGCTGCAGGAAAGTGAAATCTGCTCCGTCATTTTTTGCATTTCTTTTATCGATTTCAGACATAATAAACGTCTGACAGGCCGACTTTGTTCCTCAGTGATAAACATGTTAGTTTCTGATTGACACCAGTGTTGTCCAATAAGGTGGAGGTTGTGGGTTAGTGGAGCCACAGACAGAGTCAGTGCGACAGGCGGCTGCAGGTTTACGCCCCTCCCCCCCGTGTGTTCTGGACAGTCATCCTGTTATAATATAGAATTCTGTCTATTCTATATTATTCTATTTTTTTTATAAAGCGTTAATGCAAGAGGAGAGAGGAGAGGGGGACAGGAAGAGGGGAGAGGGGGACACTACTCAGCAAGTAGGGGTTCCAGACCCTCCGTCCCCCCCGTGATTTCCACCTATGACCATGACCTTTAACCCCTCTGACTCTGGTCGGTCCTAATCCGTGGTAACGAGGTCCGATCTCCTGTACGTCTCTAAACAGAACCAAGCTGCTGCTGCGGCAGAGTTTATCGACAAAAATAAAATAAAATATGAAATGTTCTGTTTTGTTCCGTGTGGTCGTGACGTTCTCTGTGGTCGTGACGTTCTCTGTGGTCGTGATGTTCTCTGTGGTTGTGATGTTCTCTGTGGTCGTGATGTTCTCTGTGGTTGTGATGTTCTCTGTGGTCGTGATGTTCTCTGTGGTCGTGATGTTCTCTGTGGTCGTGATGTTCTCTGTGGTCGTGATGTTCTCTGTGGTCGTGATGTTCTCTGTGGTCGTGATGTTCCGTGTGGTTGTGATGTTCTCTGTGATCGTGATGTTCTCTGTGGTCGTGATGTTCCGTGTGGTTGTGATGTTCTCTGTGGTCGTGATGTTCTCTGTGGTCGTGATGTTCTCTGTGGTCGTGATGTTCCGTGTGGTTGTGATGTTCTCTGTGGTCGTGATGTTCTCTGTGGTCGTGATGTTCCGTGTGGTCGTGATGTTCCGTGTGGTCGTGATGTTCTCTGTGGTCGTGATGTTCTCTGTGGTCGTGATGTTCTCTATGGTCGTGATGTTCTCTGTGGTCGTGATGTTCCGTCTGGTTGTGATGTTCCGTGTGGTCGTGATGTTCTCTGTGGTCGTGATGTTCCGTCTGGTTGTGATGTTCCGTGTGGTTCTGATCTTTGGTCTTTGCAGGGTTCCGGGACCTTCATGTCGATGACCAGATGACGGTGATCCAGCTCTCCTGGATGAACGTGATGGTTTTCGCTCTGGGCTGGAGGTCCTACACTCTCACCAACAGCAGCATGTTGTACTTCGCCCCCGACCTGGTCTTCAACGAGTGAGTCCCACATGTTCTACTCTAAATGTTATACTCTAAATGTTATACTCTAAATGTTCTACTCTAAATACTCTAAATGTTATTCTCTAAATGTTATATTATGTTATACTGCATGTTACTTTATACATTATGCTGTACACGTTATACTGCATGTGCTGTACTGCATGTGTACTGCTGTATACTTTGTACTGCACACGTTGTACTTTGTGCTGTATTATATTTGTCGTACTGTACACGTTGGACTGTCGAGGTCGTAGTTGGGTTTCAGACTACAGCACGTGAACTGGTTTGTGCTGTTAAACAAGTCCTTCTCAAAAAACATCATCGTCATAAGCTAGCGTTAGCATTAGCATTAGCATTAGCATTAGCCAACAGTTTTTCAGTGAGTCTCAGGTTTTTGTGTAAAGTCAAACTCAGAACAGGACCATGATCTGGGACTGACCACAGGCTCCTGAAAATGTGTCTTTAAATCACTGTTGTGTTTTTTGAGTTTTCAGATGATCTGAAAACATTTTTGTCGGTGTTCATTGTGTTTCCATGGTAACTGCTGAACATTCTGCCAGTAGAGATGCATGTAGAACACCCCCAGTAAAGTGATATAAAGTAAAGTATCTATAGGAACGTCCTGATCTCAGCTGGTGGCAGAGGTCTGTGTGACTCTGGGAGAAATACTGTTTTTAAAAAAGTCCAACCTCTTCCCGATTTGTTTGAGATTAAATCCACAAACCTGCAGCATTAATCTGTCAGAGCTTCAGCCGACGTCAGGCCTTCGGGTTGAATAATGGCTCCACTTTCTGAAGATATTGTGGAACTTTAGACCAGTTTTTGTTTCACGTGGACAGGCTCCATAAACCAGGTCCTCACATCTGCAGAAGTTTACCTCAGAATTCACACTACAGGAGTTTGAGGATGTGACGTCTGGGGGAGGTAAAGTTCTTTTTGAAGTCTGTAGTGTCCGTAGAGAACACGAGCAGAGCCTCCGACCGTTTGAACCGGGGTCAAAGGTCGTGGCTCCAGCTCTGAGCAGGAATGAGCCGCCGTCCCCCGACATCCTCGAACTCACGAGGGTCAAACCTCAGCTTCTTCTTCTACATCACACAGGAAACTCTGTGATCTCTGGATGCACCTCGTTCAGTTTATGACGGACTGTGTTTTTGGGGTCAGTTTTCATCGTGTCACTTTCGTCGCTGGGACTTTTTGGGCTGTTTTTTGTCGATATGATCAGATTTAAGCCATAAAAGTCGAGTGAGTAACTTGTTTGCCTCATTTCAGACTCAAACTGTTGAGGAAAGTGTCTCGTTCTGCTGTTTGTTTCTTGCAGATTGCAGAGTTTTTGTGGTTCTGCTCTTGGGTTTTTGTGTCTGTGGCGTAAATTTATCGTTTAGCGTCTGTATTTACTTCAGCGAAACATCAAACTCTAAATGTTATTTTGGTTACAGGACTAGGAAACGTACTTTATATGAATTTAATAATGTGAAGTAAAGATCCACATGACATATCCATATCCTCTCGATGTTTTGTGGGTGTTTCGTCGTTTATGTTTCAGAACTTTAATCATCACTGAAAGCAGAGAAGCTGTTCACTGTAGAAATAAAACCCTCAGACCTCAGACCCACAGAACAGAACTGAACTGAAACTGTTTCACACTGAGGGAGTTTCACATGAATTTGGCCCCGACATTTGAACTTCCTGGTTTCATGTTGAAGCACAGACCCTGGAGTCTGGAGAATGTGCCTCTGTGCAGTTACTCGAGTACATACACGACCAGGACCCGCCCTCGTCGTGTTTTTACTCCTCACACAGTTTATACTCACAGAAAACACCACAGTTTGAAGAAATATGGACTTATGTAGTGAAGATAAAAGTGGAATAAAGGGACATGATAAACGTTTTGCAGAGATGTGGAGGCTCAGGTCCCTCTGTCCACGGTGAGACCTTGAGGCTGAAAGACGAACAGGAGACACGGGGGGCGGGGTCGAGGGAGGGGCTTCTGGGTAATACGAGGTGTGGTTCACTGGAGGAGCAGGAGGAGCAGGAGGAGCAGGAGGAGCAGGAGGAGGTCTTATTTTCAGATCCTCACAGTCTCCATCCTTTGCTCTGTTGAAAAATACTTTGTTTATTACATCATTTCATTTATCGCAGATCTCAGAGGAGGGTCATGTGACTGTCGGGGATCCACAGCAGAACAGAATCATGTTCTGAAGTGAAAAAGTCTTAAATCTTAAACAGTTGAGTGAGATTATCAGGGGCTCAGCCGTCAGACGAGGAGCAAAAGAAAACAGAAAAATACATCATTTATTCTATTTTATCTGTGCAGAGATGCTACTGTTTTGTACTTGGATTTTTAACTCTTTGTTTTAGTTTTTTCCAAACTTCAAGCAACACTGAGTAAATGTAAAGTTTATATTTGGAACATTCAGATCTGACGAGTTTGTGGTGTGTCACAAACTGAAGAAGTGACAGAGTCACCACAGCTTCAGCTCCAAATGAAGCTGATCGAGGCTGGAGCAGGAGACGGTTTGAAGCTGAACGACATATTTGTGGTTCTGACCATGAGTCTCATAGCAACTAACGAGCCAATCAGGAGAGAGGCTGTCAGTCAAACCTGCGGCTGATGCTGGCAGCAGGTTTGATTGACAGACACAATATCCATCCATCCATGTTCTTCCTCTTCTCCGGGGCCGGGTCCCAGACTTCCCTCACCCCAGACACCTCCTCCAGCTCCTGTGGTGGGACCCGAGGCGTCCCCAGCCCAGAGACACAGTCCCTCCGGTGTGTCCTGGGTCGTCCCCGGGGCCTCCTCCCAGTGGGACGTGAACACCTCCTCAGGGAGGCACCAGGAGGCGTCAGGAGCAGATCTGAGCCACGACATTTAACCAAAGTAAATCCACGGAGACAAACGGGGAACTCTGCCACATTACAGCTCAGATCTGTGGAGAGGCCCCTCACACTAAGAATGGGTTTTTTTCTAAGGTCATTTTAAGCAATAAAAATGTGTTTAATGCCAAACTGTGGAACATTCCAGACAAAACAGTAACATCTCGATTTAAACGAGTCTGAGCGAAAAGAGAAAAGACGAATCACACTGAATATTCAGATCAATGAGAATAAGACTCTGTCCACAAACTGTGTCAGAGCTAACCTGCTAACGCCGCGTTCAAACAGGAAGTGATCATGTGGCACTTCCTGCTCCATCGACTCTGGCTCCAGTTCACTTTCTATTGATAAACAGCGCCCCCTCTCTGCTGCTGTCAGACTCATGTTGGTCTTAAATGTTCGTATTAACCCTCTACATGATCCTGGGGTTTTTATTTCACGTCTGTGTCTGTAAATCAACATATGAACATTAATAACAGACACATCAGGTCCTTCTTTCCCCGACGTCGCTCCTGTTAGCGTTAGCAACAGGTTTGATTGACAGCGTTGCTAAGGAAGGGGCGTGGCCTTCCCCAGCCTCGCTCTGATTGGCTCTTTTGTTGCTGTGATACTCGTCTGAATCGTTCCTAATATGAAACTCGGCTCCAAATTCGCTGCTTTAACTGGTCCCGTCGAGGAGCTTCATTTGACTGGAGCCGAACGCTGCTTCTTCCTCTTCTTCCTTTTCATCTTCCTCTCCGTTCTCCTCCTCCTCCTCCTCCTCCTCTTCATCTTCTCGTGTAAAAGCACACCGCTCTTTGTTCCTTTGGTGTGTGTGTTTTTCCTGCTCCATTGTAAAAGATGCTGCTGCCCTTCAGTCTGACCCTCATTTCTCCTGTGCTCTGTCATTCTCCGCTTCCATTTCCATCTCTCTTCCCTCACCTCTCCTCCTCCTCTCCTCCTCTCCTCCTGCTCCTCCTCCTCTCCTCCTCCTCCTCCTCCTCCTCCTCCTCCTCTCCTCCTGCTCCTCCTCCTCCTCTCTTCTCCTGCTCTTGTTCTATTGTCTCCTCTCCTCCTCTTCCTCCTCTCCTCCTCTCCTCTTTTCCTGTCTTTAATTTTCCGCTGTCCCTCGTGGACGACCCTCTGCTGCCCCCTGCTGGCTCCTCTGCTTCTCTCTAAAATAAAACAAAACTAACTCGAGGTGTGAAAATGTGGGATTGTTGTTTTAATGTGATTCACTGTAAATATTTATTCACTTTTATGTTTTAAATGAACAGCCAGAATAAAAAAAATCTTCTGTTAAACTTTATTATTTCTTTTGAATCGACTTAAAATGATTAAATATAAAATGTAACATGATGCAATTCAGTATTTCACCCGGAGACTTTCCCCGACCAGAGCTCTGACCCGTCAGTCCTGGTTTAGTCCCGGTTTAGTCCCGGTTTGGTGTTTAGACTGTTTGGTCTTGTTTGGTCCTGTTTGGTCCTGTTTGGTCCTGTTTGGTCTTGTTTGGTCCTGTTTGGTCTGTTTGGTCCTGTTTGGTCCTGTTGTTTGGTCCTGTTTGGTCCTGTTGGTCCTGTTTGGTCCTGTTTGGTCCTGTTTGGTCCTGTTTGGTCTTGTTTTGTCCTGTTTGGTCCTGTTTGGTCCTGTTTGGTCCTGTTTGGTCCTGTTTGGTCTTGTTTGGTCCTGTTTGGTCCTGTTTGGTCCTGTTTGGTCCTGTTTTTGTCCGTTTGGTCCTGTTTGGTCCTGTTTGGTCCTGTTTGGTCCTGTTGGTCTTGTTGTTTGGTCCTGTTTGGTCCTGTTTGGTCCTGTTTGGTCCTGTTTGGTCCTGTTTGGTCCTGTTTGGTCCTGTTTGGTCTTGTTTTGTCCTGTTTGGTCCTGTTTGGTCCTGTTTGGTCCTGTTTGGTCCTGTTTGGTCCTGTTTGGTCCTGTTTGGTCCTGTTTGGTCCTGTTTGGTCCTGTTTGGTTTGGTCCTGTTTGGTCCTGTTTGGTCTGTTTGGTCCTGTTTGGTCCTGTTTGGTCTGTTTGGTCCTGTTTGGTCCTGTTTGGTCCTGTTTGGTCTTGTTTGGTCCTGTTTGGTCCTGTTTGGTCCTGTTTGGTCCTGTTTTGGTCCTGTTTGTCTGTTTTGTCCTGTTTTGGTCCTGTTTGGTCCTGTTTGGTCCTGTTTGGTCCTGTTTGGTCTTGTTTGGTCCTGTTTGGTCCTGTTTGGTCCTGTTTGGTCTTGTTTGGTCCTGTTTGGTCCTGTTTGGTCCTGTATAAACATATTACTGCTGCTTTGTAAAAACAAAGTGACTTAAACCATAAATGATGAATTTCATAAATAATGAGCTACATGTGTCTGTTTGTTTGTTTGTTTGTTTCTCTGTTTGTTTATTTGTTTCTCTCTCTCTCTCCTCAGCCAGCGGATGCACGTGTCCAGTATGTTCGATCACTGTGTCCGTATGAAGGTTCTGTCTCAGCAGCTGTGTGGGCTGAAGGTCACACAGGAGGAGTTCCTCTGTATGAAGGCCCTGGTCCTGTTCAGCATCAGTGAGTCTCACACTGCAGCGTGTACTGTGTACTTATATATACTGTACGCAGTATAATGTATAATACACACTGTACACAGTATAATGTATAATACACACTGTACACAGTATAATGTACACAGTATAATACACACTGCCCCGTCTGCAGCGTGTACTATACTATACTATACTACACTATATATGATACACACCATACACAGTATAATGTATACTGTACTATATCCTGTTCGTAGTAAATTTAAATGACATAATTTGGGGAAAATAATAAAAATTGTCCAAAAGTATCAGCAGAGCTCATCATCCATGAGCTTCTCTGGATTTGAAACAATCGATAATCAATAATCGACACAATAAAACGTGTCTGTGGATCTTTCTCCACGTTCAGGTCGTTTCTTCTCACTGAGCCTCTGAAGTGATTTATGTTTGAGTTAATCTTTGATCCACTATTTTCAAGACGTTTTGACGTCATTTTGGTACAAATGTTAAAAAATGTGCTGCTCTAGTGTGACGTGCAGCTGTCCATAGGGGGCGCTACAGCCTGCGGCGCCTTGTTGTGATGTTTACAGTGACGTCGGCTCCACTGACACCACTGTTTTCTAACCCGGAAGTCAGTGGATTTGTTTTATGAAGTGTTTTTAGATGAACATTGTGATTTAAATGTGTAAATTATAACAGAATGATCCACAGAGATGAGAACCATAGAGACACAAGCTCAATAAGACTGGTTTAATATCTTCCTGTCTGTGTGATACTGCTCTCCTCCCTGTGATACCTCTCTCCTCCCAGCGGTGGCGCTCTCCTCTGTGATACCTTTCTCGTCCTGGCGGTGGTGCTCTCCTCTGTAGTACCTCTCCCCTCCCGGTGGTGGCGCTCTCTGTAACTCTCCTCTGTCCTCAGTGCCTGTAGTACCACTCCCGTCCCGGTGGTGGTGCCTGTAGTACCACTCCCGTCCCCGTGGTGGCGCTCTACCTCTCCTCTGTCCTCAGTGCCTGTAGTACCACTCCCGTGCTGGTGGTGGCGCTCTAACTCTCCTCTGCCCTCAGTGGCTGTAGTACCACTCCCGTCCCGGTGGTGGCGCTCTAACTCTCCTCTGTCCTCAGTGGCTGTAGTACCACTCCCGTCCCGGTGGTGGCGCTCTAACTCTCCTCTGTCCTCAGTGGCTGTAGTACCACTCCCGTCCTGGTGGTGGCGCTCTAACTCTCCTCTATCCTCAGTGCCTGTAGTACCACTCCCGTCCTGGTGGTGGTGCCTGTAGTACCACTCCCGTGCTGGTGGTGGCGCTCTAACTCTCCTCTGTCCTCAGTGCCTGTAGTACCACTCCCGTCCCGGTGGTGGGCGCCTGTAGTACCACTCCCGTCCCGGTGGTGGCGCTCTACCTCTCCTCTGTCCTCAGTGCCTGTAGTACCACTCCCGTCCCGGTGGTGGCGCCTGTAGTACCACTCCCGTCCCCGTGGTGGCGCTCTACCTCTCCTCTGTCCTCAGTGCCTGTAGTACCACTCCCGTCCCGGTGGTGGCGCCTGCCTGTAGTACCACTCCCGTCCCCGTGGTGGCGCTCTAACTCTCCTCTGCCCTCAGTGCCTGTAGTACCACTCCCGTCCCGGTGGTGGCGCTCTAACTCTCCTCTGTCCTCAGTGCCTGTAGTACCACTCCCGTCCCGGTGGTGGCGCTCTACCTCTCCTCTGTCCTCAGTGCCTGTAGTACCACTCCCGTCCCGGTGGTGGTGCCTGTAGTACCACTCCCGTCCTGGTGGTGGCGCTCTAACTCTCCTCTATCCTCAGTGCCTGTAGTACCACTCCCGTGCTGGTGGTGGCGCTCTAACTCTCCTCTGCCCTCAGTGCCGGTGGAGGGCCTGAAGAGTCAGAGATGTTTTGACGAGCTGAGGACGTCGTACATTAAGGAGCTGGAGCGTTTGGCGAGTCACCACGGCGACGGCGCTCGGACACAGAGGCTGTTCCAGCTCACGCAGCTGCTCGACTACCTACAGGCGGTGAGCGAGTACTACTACTACGAGTACTACTACTACGAGTACTACTACTACCACCAATACTACTGTACTGTACTCGACTAATACTACAGCTATTACTACAGTTACTACTACTACAACTTCTACTATTATAACGACGAGGGACGTTTAGTCAGACCTGAGCCGGAGACGACGTCCCGGCGACGGACTCATTAAAACCGAAACGGGGAAAATGGCAAAAATCAAGTGGTTAACACGCCCCGACATGTCAGTGAGTGGTGTCAAAAATTAGAACTCGCCAAGCTCTAATTGTCACCGAAGACCGCAAAAAAAAATAACGAAAGACGACTCGGTAGCGCCACCTCAAACTTTGATTTTCATTGGGCCTATGGGAGCCCGACTCGGAAAAAAGTCGACATAAAAATCTGAAACTCGCATTAAAAAATAGAACATGTCGGGACATGACAAAAATGATATTATGGCCCCGCCCTAAAATGTACAGGAAGTCGGCCATATTGGATCAAACCCGGTGATGCCAAAAGCGCACACCCTCACATTCAGGACATCTCCTCGCACAGTTTTCATCACAAACACTTCAAATTTGGACAAAACCCACTAAACCCATGTGAGATTAAAGATCATCAATTATATTTGAATAAGACTGTGGGTGTGGTCACGGTTTAAACTGTTTCATAAAGACGTCGTTCGGCTCTTTTCTTCACCTCTGGCTGCACTTCCTCCATCTCCAGTTTTTAAATGAAACTTTCACATGGAGCAGAAATGCAGTAAAAACAAACTGATTTATGATTAACTTTAAAGTCACTATGTGACTCACATTTCAGAGGCGACTTTACACATCGAGGAAACAGCAGCTCCATCGTAAAACTGATGTGACCAACGTAAATCAATATTTCATTCATAACATGACCTCAGACAGAGGCAAAAAGTCTTTACTCAACCATCAAATGTTCAACTTCTCCTCTTAAAAAGACGAGAGGCCTGAGGTTTTCATCATAGTTTCACTTCAGCCACGAGACAGAAAGAATCAGGAAACACTGTAGGATTTTTTATTTATTGTTAAATTCCTGGGTAAAATAAGTATTTTGTCTCCTACAAACAGCAGGATCAGTGTCTCTCAGACGTGTTCTTGTTCTTTTCTTCTCCTCTGTCCTCCACTCGTTCCCTGTATTAATGGCTCCTGTTTGACTCGTTCTCAGTATAAAAGACACCTGTCCACAACCTCAAACAGTCACACTCCAAACTCCACTATGGCCAAGACCAAAGACACGTCAAAGGAACCACAAACAAAACTGTGACCTGCACCAGGCTGAAGACTCAATCTGCAACAGGTGAGCAGCTCGTGTGAACAAATCAACTGTGGAGAATTATTAGAAAATGGAAGAAAGACACTGATAATCTCCCTCCATCTGGGCTCCACAAGATCTCACCCCGTGGGGTCAAATGACACAAGAACGAGGAGCAAAACTCCCAGAACCACACGGGGGACCTAGTGAACGACCTGCAGAGGGACCAAAGTAACAAAGGCACCATCAGTAACACACTACGACCAGGGACTCAAATCCTGCAGAGACGTGTCCCCCTGATTAAGGACATGTCCAGGCCCGTCTCAAGTTTGGATTTGGATGATCCAGAAGAGACTGGGACAATGTCAGAAGATCAGATCATGGTGTTTGGAGAAAGATGCTGAGCTGATCCAAAGACCAGACCTACTGTGGAGCATGAGGAAACATCAGACCTACTGTGGAGCATGAGGAAACATCAGACCTACTGTGGAGCATGAGGAAACATCAGACCTACTGTGGAGCATGAGGAAACATCAGACCTACTGTGGAGCATGAGGAAACATCAGACCTACTGTGGAGCATGAGGAAACATCAGGCTCTGGGGCTGTTTTTCTGGGACCAGGACGACTGATCCGTGTAAAGACAGAATGAAAGAGACATGTATCGTGAGATTCTGAGTGAAAACCTCCTTCCATCAGCGAGGGCAGTGAAGATGAAACGTGTCTGGGTCTTTCAGCGACACAATGATCCAAACACACGACGAAGGAGCGGCTTCAGAAGAAGCATTTCAAGGTCCTGGAGTGGCCCAGTCTCCAGATAAAACCCCAGAGAAAATATTTGGAGGGAGGTGAAAGTCCCAGAACATCACTGCTCTAGAGGAGATCTGCAGGAGGAATGGACCAAACTACAGCAACAGAGAGAAAACCTGAGACAGAAAACGTCTGACCTCAGTCACTGCAGCAAAGAGAAGAACAAAGTGTTGAGACCAACTTCTGTTATTGAACAAATACTTATTTTACTCCATAATTTTCAAATAAATCCATTAAAATCCTACAGTGTGATTCTCTGATTCTTTCCTCTGTCTCATAGTTGAAGTGAAACTGATGAAAATCACAGACGTCTCGTCTTTTTAAGAGGAGAACTTGAACCACTGGTGGTGACTAAATACTTTTTTTACCCCACAGTATGTATGTATGTATATATATATATATATATATATATATATATATATATATGTATAATCTCAGATAAACTCTCAGATAAACATCTCAGACGTCTGAGGGATTTGATACAGTCTTAAAAATAACAGAATGGACGACAGACGTTTGGGCCTTTTCTCTTTATCAGTTAAACTGTGACAAACAGAAGAAATGATTCATGGAGGAAAACAGCTTTTTTATTAAAAACATTTGATTGAGCTGTAGTTTCAAACTCTGTGGTTGTTTTTCTTGTAGATGTTTCTTGTTAATACTTGACTTAAAACATGTTAAATATTATATGTGAAGTGCACAGGTTTAATGTCTCCTCAGGTTTATAAATCACGTTTTACACATAAAGTCCATCAGGTTTATTTTTCCTCTCGTCCACACGAACTCAAAGAGCTTTAAGTCAGTTCAGTTTATTTTTGTAAAGCCCAAAATCACGAGTCGCCTCTGAGGCTGAACATGGAGACGATGAAACAACAGAATCAGAATCAACAGTGAAACAGAGACAGACTTTTCAGACTTTACACAAAATTTAAATCAAAACTATTTGTGAAATATAAAACTTCACATATTTTATGAAATATGAAATTATATCATTTTCACATAACAAAATATTTAATACAGACTAAAAATGTGATAGAAATAAATAAATAAACTTAAAGTGAAGTTCGTGTCACTTCATGGTGAAGTTTTACATATTTGGTCTTTGGTTTGTGTTTTTGAGGATTCACTCATGTCTGTCCTGAGTGGAAAACACAAACTGAACTCTAAAACGTCTAAAAACACGTCTAAAAACACGTCTAAAAACACGTCTAAAACACGTCTAAAACATGTCTAAAACATGTCTTAAAACACGTCTAAAACGGGTCTAAAACACGTCTAAAACGGGTCTAAAACACGTCTAAAACATGTCTAAAACATGTCTAAAACATGTCTAAAACACGTCTAAAACATGTCTAAAACGGGTCTAAAACACGTCTAAAACATGTCTAAAACATGTCTTAAAACACGTCTAAAACATGTCTAAAAACACGTCTAAAACATGTCTAAAAACATGTCTAAAAACACGTCTAAAACATGTCTAAAAACACGTCTAAAATACGTCTAAAACATGTCTAAAAACACGTCTAAAACAGGTCTAAAACATGTCTTAAAACACGTCTAAAACATGTCTTAAAACATGTCTAAAAACACGTCTAAAAACACGTCTAAAACATGTCTAAAACATGTCTTAAAACATGTCTAAAAACACGTCTAAAACGGGTCTAAAACATGTCTTAAAACACGTCTAAAACATGTCTTAAAACATGTCTAAAAACACGTTAAAAACACGTCTAAAACATGTCTAAAACATGTCTTAAAACATGTCTAAAAACACGTCTAAAACGGGTCTAAAACATGTCTTAAAACACGTCAAAAACATGTCTAAAAACATGTCTAAAAACACATCTAAAACATGTCTTAAAACACGTCTAAAACACATCTAAAAACACGTCTAAAAACACATCTAAAAACACGTCTAAAAACACATCTAAAAACACGTCTAAAAACACGTCTAAAAACACATCTAAAAACACGTCTAAAAACACATCTAAAAACACGTCTAAAAACACGTCTAAAACATGTCTAAAAACACATCTAAAAACACGTCTAAAACACGTCTAAAACACGTCTAAAACACGTCTAAAACATGTCTAAAAACACATCTAAAAACACGTCTAAAACACGTCTAAAACACGTCTAAAACACGTCTAGAACATGCCTGAGTCGACCTGTGCCTGGGTCAGAGCTTCTCTCCAGAGGCACAAATCTGAGGCCTGTTAAATCAATAATCACCAATAAGACTTTTTTTTATCCAGATTTCTGCCACAAAGGAGAAAAACAGACAAAAAAATACATTTCAACATTTGAAAGAACTAAAAATACGACGAGTATCGATCTGAGGTCACAGCTCCATCTCGTATAGATTAAAGATCAGGTTCTGCCACTAGGGGGAGTGACACACTTCCTCTTCTTCTGTGTAACTGAAAACCACAGACAGTTTATAGATGTGAGCTCAGGACCCTGAGAGGTCACAGATGAAGGAGAATCATCTGCTTTAAATCATCAATTATTACATGAATTAACTGCACCAAAATACAAACTATGAAACCTCCTGGACACGTCGTTTTGGGCTGTTCAAAGAAAAAACACGTCTGTATAAATAAGTCGTGGAGTTTGACGTTGTCTTTGGATTGTCTCTGTCCAGTCAGAGGAAACGTGCCACTTTTTAACAAATATGAGGCTTTAAGTGAATAAAAACACTCAGACAGAATCTACAGGGACAGGAGGAGGGTCATCACACAGAACAATAAATCATATTTATCCAATGATTTGTACTATAAAGTTATGTTATATTTAACTTTGCAATTTTATTATTTTTTTAGCTCAAAATCACAGATTTTTTCCTTTTACCATTGAAATCCTGAAGAGACGCTCGGTGAGGCACCGGCCGCTCGTGCCTCACTCGTTCTGACTGAGCTGTAGCAGTGACGCTGCTGCTTTAAGGCTGTGAAAAGGGGTGAGGCACGTAGTTACCCTGCCTCATGTTAGGGGGCGCTGTGAGCCCAGGGATTCTTGTAACTCCCGCAGAATAGTGACAGCAAACTACAATTTAGAGTTAGCAAGTCAACTTTAGCTATTCACTTTTTTCTTCGGAACTTTTATTTTGAAATTCTTTTTTATTCTGGCCCCACGTCACTGGGAGAGAAACTGACCCGGGACAAATGTGACACTGGTTTATATGTTTGTGAATCTGATTGTGACGACATCAGAGCCTCAAGAACCTCACGTCAGGGGTCAGGGGTCAGAGGTCAGGGGTCAGGGGTCAGGGGCAGAGTCTGTATGAAGAGGAGTAAGTGAGTCCAAATGAAGCTCATCGAGGCCAGAGCAGGTACAGCGGCTGATTTGGGTCAGAATTCCATTTTGGAATTCTGACCCAAATCCACAAGTGTCATAGCAACCAAAGAGCCAATCAGGAGCGAGGATGTTGAAGGTAACGCCCCTTCCTGCCCACACCTCTGGTTTAACAGAGAGCAAGGACTAAACAACGGCGTCAGTCGAACCTGTCGCTAACGCTAGTGTGAGCAACTTCAGGGAAAGAAGGTTTGTCTGTTAATGTTAATATTTTTATTTAGACACAATAGTGAAATAAAAACCCAGGATCATTTACCCTCTGAAAGTTTTACCCCTAAAGGTTTTAGCTCCTAAAGGTTTTAGCTCCTGAAGGTTTTAGCTCCTAAAGGTTTTAGCTCCTAAAGGTTTTATCTCCCTCTCGGAGGCTCAGGATAGTGTCTCACTCCGGCTGAAGAAGATGTCAGGCCACTGTCACATTAGTGAGACTCTGGAGCCGTCTGGACACTGGAGCAGTCAGAGCAGTCATCTGGACCATTCGTCTGGACCACTCGTCTGGACCACTCGTCTGGACCATTCGTCTGGACCACTCGTCTGGACCACTCGTCTGGACCACTCGTCTGGACCACTCGTCTGGACCACTCGTCTGGACCACTCGTCTGGACCACTCTTTTTAACAAATCAGACAGTTATTTTTAGAGTGTAAACAGCTGTTATTTAATCGCCGGCAGTGAGTCGTCAGGATGAAGATCAGTTTAGATCAGTTTCCAGTGACGTTATTTTGTGCCTGAGTAAATGAGATAAACAAACAAGGAAATAAAACACCAGGGCATCATGGGAAATGTGTTTATTTCTATATCACATTTAAAACAGCTTCAGATAAAAGTCACAAAACAGACACACGACACAGAACAAACCCTGTGTGTCTGTGTTAAATACCAGGGAGAAGAGGCAGGTTTAAGTCTGATCTGAAACTGTGTTAAAGACTGAGAGGATGTGACAGGCAGGGGGCGCTGTTCCACAGGGCTCTGTGTGTGTTCACAGGTCAGCTGACCTCAGACTGTGCCGGGGTGAAGCTCTTTAGAGGCTGTAGTTTTTAAAAACACAGATGTAATAATGGCAAAAAGGTCCAAAATCAAATCTCATCAAACTCGTGTCTTTCACAGATTGTGAAGAAGCTGCATCAGTTCACGTACGACCTTTTCATCGAGGCCCAGTCGCTCCAGACTCGTGTGAACTTTCCCGAGATGATTTCTGAGATCGTGAGCGTCCACGTTCCCAAAATCCTCTCTGGGATGGTCAAGCCGATCCTGTTCCACAAAACGGCCTAATGGATAAATCACTGAACCTGATCCACCTGAAGCGACAGCTGTCCAGCTGACCTCTGCTGGTCAGACTGTGCCACTGCATGACGTCATCAGGTGGAATGAATAAGCTTTTTAAACTCAAAGGTGAATGGAGTTATGGTTGAACATTCTTCCAGTTTATTCAAATGTAAAAATATCTGCTCTTTGCGCCGCTCGCTTGTACTTTTCTGAAGCTCAAACTCATTTGGTGAAGGTCGGGACAATGTTTAAAATATTAAAGCTTTATTATGCAGCTTTTCTCTGGTAAATGAATAAAAATGTTTGGTAAGAGCAGCACTTTGTGACATAATCAGACAGCTGCAGACTGTCAGCTCAACGATCACCAAGAAACATGCAGATAGAGAAGAAAACATGATTTTTCCTGAAGAAATGTCAAAACCGACAGATGTTTTCATCAACATCAACGTGAGGAAAATAAATCACTAAAACAGATGTGAGTGTGCGTCCCGTGACACGGGGCGAGAGCTGATTGGCTGATTCGTGGTTGTTTTTAAGCTGTGACCAGTGAATGTGAGTTTGTCAGAGCTCGGACTGATTTAAATACTTTCACTTTGTTTTCAACATCAGGCGCCGCAGGTTTAGAGCAAATGTTAGAAACGAACGATCTCAAAATGAAATGAAACTCAAACCACTACAACACCCCAACCCACTAGAGGGCGCTGCAGTCTCTTTTTACTCAGAAACACTTACAGCACTTATGCTGCGTTCACAAAGCGGTGTCAAAAACTCGCTGAACGCCTCTATTTAAACGCCTGTGCATCTGAGGACAGACGCTTTGGAAGCGAGTCCTGAGAGCGAGTCCTGAGAGCGAGTCCTGGGAGCGAGTCCTGGGAGCGAGTCCTGAGAGCGAGTCCTGAGAGCGAGTCCTGAGAGCGAGTCCTGAGAGCGAGTCCTGAGAGCGAGTCCTGAGCGAGTCCGAGCGAGTCCTGGGAGCGAGTCATGGAGGGGAGCGAGTCCTGAGAGCGAGTCCTGAGAGCGAGTCCTGAGAGCGAGTCCTGGGAGCGAGTCTGGGAGCGAGTCCTGTAAAGAGCGAGTCCTGAGAGCGAGTCCTGAGAGCGAGTCCTGAGAGCAAAGTCCTGGGTGAGAGAGTCTGGGAGCGAGTGTGAGAGCGAGTCCAGAGAGCGAGTCCTGAGAGCGAGTCCTGAGAGAGAGTCCTGAGAGCGAGTCCTGGTAAGCGAGTCCTGAGAGCGAGTCCTGAGAGCGAGTCCTGAGAGCGAGTCCTGGGAGCGAGTCCTGAGAGCGAGTCCTGAGAGCGAGTCCTGAGAGCGAGTCCTGAGAGCGAGTCCTGAGAGCGAGTCCTGAGAGCGAGTCCTGAGAGCGAGTCCTGGGAGCGAGTCCTGGGAGCGAGTCCTGAGAGCGAGTCCTGAGAGCGAGTCCTGAGAGCGAGTCCTGAGAGCGAGTCCTGAGAGCGAGTCCTGGTGAGAAAATAAGTCCTGAGAGCGAGTCCTGAGAGCGAGTCCTGAGAGCGAGTCCTGAGAGCGAGTCCTGGGAGCGAGTTTCCTGAGCTGCGAGTCCTGAGAGCGAGTCCTGAGAGCGAGTCCTGAGAGCGAGTCCTGAGAGCTTTGTTTCCTGGGAGCGAGTCCTGCAGCGCGAGTCCTGAGAGCGAGTTAGAAAGAGAGCGAGTCCAGAGAGCGAGTCCTGAGAGCGAGTCCTGAGAGCGAGTCCTGAGAGCGAGTCCTGGGAGCGAGTCCTGGGAGCGAGTCCTGAGAGCGAGTCCTGAGAGCGAGTCCCTGAGAGCGAGTCCTGAGAGCGAGTCCTGAGAGCGAGTCCTGGGAGCGAGTCCTGGAGCGAGTCCTGGGAGCGAGTCCTGGGAGCGAGTCCTGAGAGCGAGTCCTGGAGAGCGAGTCCTGAGAGCGAGTCCTGAGAGCGAGTCCTGGGCGTTGAGTGTTTCCTGCTCCTGTTGTTCACGATGACAGATCATGTTGAGAGAACAGCTTTGGTTTATTTACTGCACAAAACTCATCAGGAGGCGATCGGCTCGGCGGCGGCGTGTCTGGTTCACGACATAATTCAGAGGCGTTTGGAGTTTGGTGAGTTTCATCACTCGCTCCAGGAGCTCCGCCGGGATGATCAGCTCTTCCAGCTGTATCTCCGTGTGACCCAGGCCCAGTTCGACCTGCTGTCCCACATTGGTGCGGATAACGTCCCCGTCACTGTTTGTGTTTGACTCCAGAGCCTCAGAATGACGTCGCTGTGTCACTGGAGCGTGGTCTCTGATTGGTTGATGCTGCGCGTCGACCGCCTCAAAAGTTCAACCAAGTTGAACTTTCGAGGCGTTCGACGCTTGTACTCTTGGGCGTCTGAACACGTAGACGCCTGGAAGCTCATGACGCGCCGCGCTGACGCCAGATTCACTCCGCCTTGACGCTTGAAGACGCGCCGCAAAAACTCTGCGTCACAGAGACGCTCGTCCACCACAGACTTTGAATGAGCTCGACGCTTCTGACGCCGCGGTGTGAACGCAGCATCACAGACACAGATGTGAAAAGTGACAAAAAAAAAACCTGTAGGTGAAGTGTCTTGCCCAAAAGCACAATGGAAACTGCTCTCAGGAAGTGTTTAAATAAGTGACACTGAGGCACTGCTCTAGAATCTCCCTTGAACCAAAACACAAGGAATCGATTCAACACAAGAATCAGTTTAACACAAAGGGCTAAAAGTTCATTTTTAAATTGTTTTATTTTTATTTTCATGTGTCGCCTCATCACGAGTTTTGAACAGAGTAAACATTTATTCTGTATCGTCGGCCATTTTGTGTATTATAGTGTCCTACACCTACACTACAACTACACCACCTACACCACACACACCTACACCTACACCTAAAGCTGCACTACACTACACTACACTACACTACACACCACACCTTCACCTACACTACGCTACACTACATTACACTACACTACACTACACTACACCACACACCTACACCACACACCTACACCACACCGTCTTTCTGCCTGTGGCGTCTCGTTGTTCACAGTGAACAGTTGTCGTTGTTGTGGTCAGTTTTGAAGCAGCTGTTTTTTCTTGGGCTAAACTGTTTTTCATTCATAAAATTAAACCAAAATGTTTCTATTTCAGATTTGATGTACAGGTCACGTCTTTCTCTAATCATGTTCCAATGAATATTTATACATTTTCAGATTAAACAGATGATGATGTTGTGTTTTTTAGGCTTTGCTGTTGTGACGTTTTGAACATATCATGAAACGACTTTTCTACCCTTTTCTTAAAGTGAACTTTGTAAACACCTGTGTTTGTCCTGCTGCTGAGGAAACGCCACATTTGACTAAGTGTCTTTGAAAACTGTATCTGCATTTTACTGCGTCAATAAAACATGAGCATGACTGTCACTGTGTCTGATTTTAGTCCTGGTCTTATGTTTGAGCCGAGAGTGAGACAGTTACACGAACATGAAGCACACAGACAGGTCCTCTGTGTGCTCCAATAAGACTGTCTCACTCTCTGGGATAAACTCAAACACATGAAGCACACAGACAGGTCCTCTGTGATTCAGACTGACTTTATCCCAGAGAGTGAGACAGTTACATGAAGCACACAGACAGGTCCTGTGATTCAGTGAACATGAGGTTACATGAAGCACACAGAGGCTGCCTCTGGTGATCAGCCTCTTTTTCCTCATGTTTCACAGAGACTCTCCTCGGAGTAGAAGCTCTGCTCATCTGGGACAGAACAGTGTTTGTCTTGTGTTCTGGCGCCCTCTGGTGGTGACTGGAGGAAGTGCACAGACATCTGGTGGATTCATTGTGATGTAATTGGACACGGGACATAAAATGGACGCTCCGAGGTGGAGGAAGCACTTAGAGCCTGTGTCAAGGAAAAACATTTACAGTTAAAAAAAAACAGAAGAGGAAATTAGGACTGAAATAAACTGAGAGTCTGACTCCTGTTTCAGGAGGGACTTTGGACAAAAACACAAAACAAATCAGATCAACAACAACAACTACTACTACTACTACTACTACTACTACTACTACTGTTAAGACTACACTACTACTATTACTACTACTACTACTATTTTAATACTACACTACTACTACTTACTACTACTAATCTACAGCTACTGTGAAGACCTCTCCATCTATTTTAATCTCAGACATTTGAATCTGCCTGGAGGTGACCTCTCCTGCCCCCTGCTGGACACTCACAGTGTGACCTCTCCTGCCCCCTGCTGGACACTCACAGTACTTCTGTCTCTGGTGCTGTTTAATTATCAAACTGTCCTGTTGTAAAAAACATTATTTTAACTTGTTTTTTTTCAGGACACACAGGTCACATCGCTTCAGATGATTCATTTAGACATGTATGTTAAACATGTAGCCCCAGAGCGCCCCCTGGAGCACACATGTCAGATGAGCTCCGGTTTTTGTGTAACATGATTTTTCACACACAGGACGCCCCTGGATCAGAGCCTGAAACTGTTTAAATCTGTAATAGATTTAAAGTGCACATGAAGGTGTAGTTTTATTAAACACTGTAAACACGTCTCTTTAGGCCAAGTCCTTTCAGACGGGCTGATACTCGCAATCGGAATTTTAAATATGGGCCTCTGCCCCAAAACGTCGCTGTACCTGCTTCAGCCTCGATGAGCTTCATTTTTAACTGGACGCTGTGGTGACGTCACTTTTTTATACAATCTGTGGGAGAGAGTCACACAGAGTCACACAGAGTCACACAGAGTCATATAGAGTCACAAAGAGTCACACAGAGTCACACAGAGTCACATAGAGTCACACAGAGTCACACAGAGTCATATAGAGTCACACAGAGTCACACAGAGTCATATAGAGTCACACAGAGTCATATAGTGTCACACAGAGTCACACAGAGTCATATAGAGTCACACAGAGTCATATAGAGTCACACAGAGTCACATAGAGTCACACAGAGTCACACAGAGTCACACAGAGTCACATAGAGTCACACAGAGTCATATAGAGTCACACAGAGTCACACAGAGTCACACAGAGTCACACAGAGTCACATAGAGTCATATAGAGTCACACAGAGTCACACAGAGTCACATAGAGTCACACAGAGTCACACAGAGTCACACAGAGTCATATAGAGTCACACAGAGTCACAGAGTCATATAGAGTCACACAGAGTCACACAGAGTCATATAGAGTCACACAGAGTCATATAGAGTCACACAGAGTCATATAGAGTCACATAGAGTCACACAGAGTCACACAGAGTCACACAGAGTCATATAGAGTCACATAGAGTCACACAGAGTCACACAGAGTCACAGAGTCATATAGAGTCACACAGAGTCACACAGAGTCACAGAGTCATATAGAGTCACACAGAGTCACACAGAGTCACAGAGTCACAGTCAGTCACACAGAGTCACACAGAGTCATATAGAGTCACACAGAGTCACACAGAGTCATATAGAGTCACACAGAGTCACACAGAGTCACACAGAGTCATATAGAGTCACACAGAGTCACAGAGAGTCACACATATAGTCACACAGAGTCACAGAGTCATATAGAGTCACACAGAGTCACACGGAGTCATATAGAGTCACACAGAGTCACACAGAGTCATATAGAGTCACACAGAGTCACACAGAGTCATATAGAGTCACACAGAGTCACACAGAGTCATATAGAGTCACACAGAGTCACACAGAGTCACACAGAGTCACACAGAGTCACACAGAGTCACACAGAGTCACACAGAGTCACACAGAGTCACACAGAGTCACACAGAGTCATATAGAGTCACACAGAGTCACACAGAGTCACACAGAGTCACATAGAGTCACATAGAGTCACACAGAGTCACATAGAGTCATAGAGTCACACAGAGTCACACAGAGTCACACAGAGTCACATAGAGTCACACAGAGTCACACAGAGTCACACAGAGTCATATAGAGACACAGAGTCACAGAGTCACAGAGTCACACAGAGTCACACAGAGTCACACAGAGTCATACAGAGTCACACAGAGTCAGAGAGTCATATAGAGTCACACAGAGTCACAGAGTCACACACAGAGTCATATAGAGTCACACAGAGTCATACAGAGTCACACAGAGTCATATAGAGTCACACAGAGTCACATAGAGTCACACAGTCATATAGAGTCACACAGAGTCACACAGAGTCACACAGAGTCACCATAGAGTCACACAGAGTCACACAGAGTCATATAGAGTCACACAGAGTCACACAGAGTCATACAGAGTCACACAGAGTCACACAGTCAGAGTCACAGAGTCACAGAGTCATATAGAGTCACACAGAGTCACACAGAGTCACACAGAGTCACACAGAGTCACACAGAGTCACACAGAGTCACACAGAGTCACACAGAGTCATATAGAGTCACACAGAGTCACACAGAGTCATATAGAGTCACACAGAGTCACACAGAGTCACACGAGTCACAGAGTCACACAGAGTCACATAGAGTCACACAGAGTCATATAGAGTCACACAGAGGTCACAGAGAGTCATATAGAGTCACACAGAGTCATCATAGAGTCACACAGAGTCATAGAGTCACATAGAGTCATATAGAGTCACATAGAGTCACACAGAGTCATATAGAGTCACATAGAGTCACACAGAGTCACACAGAGTCATATAGAGTCACACAGAGTCATATAGAGTCACATAGAGTCATATAGTGTCACACAGAGTCACACAGAGTCATATAGTGTCACACAGAGTCACACAGAGTCATATAGTGTCACACAGAGTCACACAGAGTCACACAGAGTCATACAGAGTCACACGGAGTCACACAGAGTCACAGAGTCATATAGAGTCACATAGAGTCACACAGAGTCATATAGAGTCACACAGAGTCACACAGAGTCACACAGATATCAGTCACACAGAGTCATATAGAGTCACATAGAGTCATATAGAGTCACACAGAGTCATATAGTGTCACACAGAGTCATATAGAGTCACACAGAGTCATATAGAGTCACATAGAGTCATATAGTGTCACACAGAGTCACACAGAGTCATATAGTGTCACACAGAGTCACACAGAGTCACACAGAGTCACACAGAGTCACACACAGAGTCACAGAGTCACACAGATATAGAGTCACACAGAGTCACACAGAGTCATATAGAGTCACACAGAGTCATATAGAGTCACACAGAGTCACACAGAGTCACACAGAGTCACACAGAGTCATATAGAGTCACACAGAGTCATATAGTGTCACACAGAGTCACACAGAGTCACACAGAGTCACATAGAGTCATACAGAGTCACACAGAGTCATACAGAGTCACAGAGTCATATAGAGTCACACAGAGTCACACAGAGTCATACAGAGAGTCACACAGACATATAGAGTCACACAGAGTCACACAGAGTCATATAGAGTCACACAGAGTCACACAGAGTCACACAGAGTCATATAGAGTCACACAGAGTCACACAGAGTCATATAGAGTCACACAGAGTCACACAGAGTCACACAGAGTCACACAGAGTCACATGTCGTGGGGTGAGTGAACTTACAGCACATTGTCCATTATATCAGTTGATTTTTCTCGACTCTTCGCTCAGTCACTTTTTCACTTTCTCACAGAGACTCTTTTAGCAGTGGGGTGTTGTCCTCGTCACAGACTCCATTTTAAAAGCCCAAATTGTAAAACGCAGCCTCCGTGACCCCCGCCGCTCTGCTCCCAGACCCATTTCCTGAAGCAAGTCTTTCAACAACTATTTGTCCCTCTCATAAATGAATCGAAGCTGAACGAGCCTTGAAAGACACGCTGACATATCACTTATTTCTAAATATACGCCCCGCCTGACATCCGCCCGCCGCTCGCCTTAAAGGGGATGGCGTCTCGGAGGTTTTGCCGCGATCAAAAATGTATGTGTGGATGCGAACATTTGAACTGGAGCTGTTTTTCCATCCGATTCGCCTGTAACTCTCACATGTTTAAATATTGCATGTCTGCTCTTACAAGAAGAGGACTCGTCTCGTCCGTAGCAGCCGCAGAAAGAGCGAAAACACCACGGCCACAAACATCTGAAGTTTAAATGGGATAATGCCCAGGATTTCCATGAAAAATTAAACACAGCATCATGCAATCGGAAAAATATCCCGTTTCCTCCGCAGCCGTAGATGTCGGACTCTGAAGAGATTCCAAGTATAAAACATTTTCGCGTTCCAAGTGAGTTATTTCTGTTTGTGTGGAAAGAATGTTTTAAAAGTTCAGAGCGAAACGACAAACAGCAGATCTGGAGCCGTCAAAGGTTCAGTTTGACTTTGATCACAGAGGCACTGGCACCGTGTCCTCGGGCAAGACACTTCACCCACCTTGGTTTGTGAGAATGTGATGTGTAACTGAGGGGCCGGCGGTGGGAGTGGGGGCCGGCGGTGGGCGCGGGGGCCGGCGGTGGGCGCAGGAGCCGCTGGCGCCCATTAAAGCCGCCGCTGTGGCTCCACTTGATGTTCCTCAATATGGCATTAAAATAATCTGTGTTTTTGCCTTTAAAAATGCTTCAGTTTCTTGTTATTATTTCTGATTATTTATGTTTCGACTGGTTGTGATTTGTCTTGTTCTGTTCTTGCTCTTTGTCGACCCACTGTGCTGTACAAATAAACTCGCCTCGTCTCCATGGATACGCTACACTGTGGGATATTCCAGCCAGAGCAGTAACAACATGAAGAAAAGCCAGAAAAGTCCCATCATGAAGCTTTAAAAGTCCACAAAAGACAAAACACTTAAATCCAAGTTCAAGTTTATTTCTGCGGCTCATTTAAAACACTGAACAAACTAAAGAAACTGGACAAACTGAAGAAACTGAAGAAATTGGACAAACTGACCAAAGTCATTTTCTTCCACTTATCCGGGGCCGGGTCGCGGGGGCATCGGTCTAAGCAGGGACTCCCAGACTTCCCTCACCCCAGACACGTCCTCCAGCTCCTCCGGTGGGACCCCAAGGCGTTCCCAGGACAGAGACATAGTCCCTCCAGTGTGTCCTGGGTCTTCCCAGGGGCCTCCTCGGTGGGACATGCCCAGAACATCTCTCAGGGAGGCTCCAGGAGGCATCCTGAGCAGATGCCCGAGCCTCAGCTGGTTCCTCTCGACGTGAAGGAGCAGCGGCTCTACTCCGAGCTCCTCACCCTGTCTCTGAGGGAGCACCCGGCCGCCCTGTGGACACTCACTTGTAAGTTGTATCTGTGATCTGTCCTTTCGGTCATGACCCAGAGTCATGATCATAGTCGAACCTCAGATTCAATCTGACCAAAGAACTTCACATAAACCTAAACAAACACAGTGATATTATTAAAATATTCTCATTGTTTGAAGCAGGTCGGAGGAGCCGGTGCCGAACTCTTTATATTATTCCTTCATAAACATTTTTAAGGAAATGAAAAATAGTTGAACTGGTCAGTGAGCCACATTACATAACTCTACAAACCCTTTAGAAACCGTGAGAGCCTCGGCCCACATCACCACAGGAAGTATCACGTTCACATCACGTTTACGGACTTTGTTTTTGAACTAAAACAACTGAACTTTCCACCTCAGGCTGATAACAGCAAATTAAAAACATATTAGACGTTAATGTAACGCGACGCAAACCTGACCCGAGCAGCGTCCACAGAGTGTGCCAGCCCCGCTCATAAACCCGAGTAAGGTCACAGCTCCAGTGTCCAGCAAACAATGAGACGCCGGTGAAGGTGTAAGTGGACACCCCGAACGCCCCTTTCACTGTTTGGCTTCATCCAAATGGAGAGTGACTCTACACCGAGCACCAGTCCATTAACAACCAATTAAGACCCTATTAATATTTCAGCAGACAGTGCCTCTCCACCGCCGCCGTGTTTTAAGGAGCTGGTCCCTGGAGGGTTTGAACATGAGCAGTTTTAGCACAGCATAAAGAGGCCTGTGTAATGGAGGAGGAGGAGGAGGAGGAGGAGGAGGAGGAGGGAGGAGGAGGAGGAGGAGGTGGAGTGGATATCCGATAGCACTGAGATCCACAGAGACAGGCGCACGCAGCTGCTCCAGCCCAGGCAGAGTGAGCCAGGCTGGGACGCTCGGAGGAGGCCGGGGCCCGGGGCCGCTGCTGCTTTAGGAAATCCACCGTTTTATTGGTTTGACTCGAGATCAGACGAGAGGCAGAAATCGTGTTTTCAGAACCACAACATGAGACTGAGATGTTTTCGCTCGTTAAGTGGCACCAATAACACAAGAGCCACGAGGAGCTTCTAGTTCAGGAGGAGGAGGAACATGGTGGAGGATGTATGTGACTGTAGTAGTATCGCAGTACTTGCAGTAGTGGAGTATTTACAGTACAGTCTATGCTCTTTCATAGTGGTTGTAGTAGTAGTACTTGTGGTATTGCTGCAATATTTTTGCAGTAGTCACAGTACAAATCATTTCTGGAGTCTTGTTGTTGTAATGGTAATTTACAGGTGACAGATGTTTGCAGCTGTCCCTGTTTTAGGTTGTTTTACACATGTGAGTGACTCTGTGGAGCGCCCCCTAGTGGATCTACATTTAGATCTGTTTCCTTTACTTTAGGTCGATCTTGTTCACACGGCGCATCATTCACCCCGAAACCATGAGCCGCTCCAGAGTGAGAGAGGAGCCGCTCCAGAGTGAGGGAGGAGCCGCTCCGGAGTGAGGGAGGAGCCGCTCCAGAGTGAAAGTTCTTTTGTATCGACCTGAGGCAGTGTGAAAGTGACCTGAGTGTGAGCAAAGCAGGAGCCAGGGTCGTGGTGTTTTGGGGATCGTGATGTTCAGGGAGTCGCTGTGTTCTGGGGATCGATGTGTTTTCGAGGTTGTGGCGTTTTGGGAGTCGTTGTCTTTTGGGAGTCGTTGTCTTTTGGGAGTCGTTGTCTTTTGGGAGTCGCTGTGTTTGGGGATCGATGTGTTTTCGAGGTTGTACCGTTTTCGAGGTCGTGATATTTGGGGGGTTCTTGTGTTTTGAGGACTCCAGCGTGTTATTGCCTCGACTCCACATCGCCCAGCTGTGGCGACCTTGTTCCTTGGTGTTTTCAAACCTCTGAACAGCACTAATGACTTTGTGCTTGTTCACACAAAATGGAGGCAGTTTGGCCCCGAGCGATGGATGTTCTTGTCACGTTTGTACAGTGAACACAGGCTCGACTCACAGTTTTACTAAAATTATTTACTCAGTATAAATAAAACACTTTTCTGGTGGTAATTTAAGTTTCACTTTTGTCTGATTTTTCTCTCCGCAGCTCGAGTCTGAACAGAGGTGTTGTAAAATATGACTCATTTTAGTAACATTATAATTACGACACTTTAAGAAACCTTAAAGACCTGATTACCTCATTTATGTGATAATTATGGATTTAATGAAATACTTCAAAGGCCCGAATAATTCTGAAGAAAATATGTGTCATTATTTATTATTGTTTCTTTATTAGAGCCGAGACGAACAGCTCCACTCTCATGTTCTGGTTTAAGAGTTTTCACGGTGGTTTTTACTGTTTGTGGCAGAAGTACTTTCACTTTACTTTCACCAATTTGTTTACAAAGCTGCTGACCTCAACTGGGGATGTGGTTGGACGTGGAAGGAAAACTTTGAGGATCTTCTCCATCCCACCGTCACATCTTCAGAGGAGGAAGCAGAGACTGAGGACTCAGAGGCGGACTCCTCCATCACCCTGAAGTCACTGAGGTGGTTAAAGCTCCTCGGTGGCTCAGGGGTGGATGAGTCTTAAGTCTCTAGATGCTGTGGTTCTGACACGTCTCTGCAGCGTCGTGTGGTGGTCAGGGATTGGCAGGTGGAGGTCCCTCTGTTTAAGAATCACTTCCTGATGAGGTCTACTCCAGGGACCGGAGAGGAGAATCCGACCGATGGTTTCAGGAGGAGCAGGGTAGTTTTTGTCCTGATGGTGGAGGTGAAAACAGGGACTGATCAGCAAAATGGCGTCTTGAAAATAAGTGGTTAAAGATTAAACTCACACAGGAATCACTCCAAATACAACTTCAGAGGCTCAGGGAGAAGAAACCACTCGAACTTGGAGAAACATCTGAACAGTTTGAAGAACAGGTCTGATATGAAGTTGTTCTGGTGAAGTTATGTCTTTGGCAGCAGGTTTATTATTTCTAAAAATGACCTTGAGCATCTCCACAGATCTGACATGTAACTTGGCCTGGATCTAACCTGAGTCACAGAGACAAGAACGTGGTACTTACATATTCACATACTTATACTCACATTCACATACTTATACTCACAGATTCACATACTTATACTCACATTCACATACTTATACTCACATATTCACATACTTATACTCACATTCACATACTTATACTCACATATTCACATACTTATACTCACAGATTCACATACTTATACTCACAGATTCACATACTTATACTCACATATTCACATACTTATACTCACATATTCACATACTTATACTCACATATTCACATACTTATACTCACATATTCACATGCTTATACTCACATATTCACATGCTTATACTCACATATTCACATACTTATACTCACATTCACATACTTATACTCACATATTCACATACTTATACTCACATTCACAGACTTATGCTCACATATTCACATGCTTATACTCACATTCACAACTTATACTCACATATTCACATAATTATACTCACATATTCACATACTTATACTCACATATTCACATACTTATACTCACATATTCACATACTTATACTCACAGATTCACATGCTTATACTCACATATTCACATGCTTATACTCACATATTCACATACTTATACTCACATATTTCACATACTTATACTCACATATTCACATACTTATACTCACATATTCACATACTTATACTCACATATTCACATGCTTATACTCACATATTCACATGCTTATACTCACATATTCACATACTTATACTCACATTCACATACTTATACTCACATATTCACATACTTATACTCACATTCACAGACTTATGCTCACATATTCACATGCTTATACTCACATTCACAACTTATACTCACATATTCACATACTTATACTCACATATTCACATACTTATACTCACATATTCACATACTTATACTCACAGATTCACATGCTTATACTCACATATTCACATGCTTATACTCACATATTCACATACTTATACTCACATATTCACATACTTATACTCACATATTCACATACTTATACTCACATATTCACATACTTATACTCACATATTCACATACTTATACTCACAGATTCACATGCTTATACTCACATATTCACATGCTTATACTCACATATTCACATACTTATACTCACATATTCACATGCTTATACTCACATATTCACATGCTTACTCACATTCACAGACTTATACTCACATATTCACATGCTTATACTCACATTCACAGACTTATACTCACATATTCACATACTTATACTCACATATTCACATACTTATACTCACATATTCACATGCTTATACTCACATTCACAGACTTATACTCACATATTCACATGCTTATACTCACATTCACAGACTTATACTCACATATTCACATACTTATACTCACATATTCACATACTTATACTCACATATTCACATACTTATACTCACACATTCACATACTTATACTCACATATTCACATACTTATACTCACATATTCACATACTTATACTCACATATTCACATACTTATACTCACACATTCACATACTTATACTCACATATTCACATACTTATACTCACATATTCACATACTTATACTCACATATTTACATACTTATATGCACAGATTCACATACTTATACTCACATATTCACATACTTATACTCACATATTCACATACTTATACTCACATATTCACATACTTATACTCACATTCACATACTTATACTCACAGATTCACATACTTATTCTCACATATTCACATACTTATACTCACATATTTACATGCTTATACTCACATATTCACATACTTATACTCACATATTCACATACTTATACTCACATTCACATACTTATACTCACATTCACATACTTATACCCACATATTCACATGCTTATACTCACATATTCACATGCTTATACTCACATATTCACATACTTATACTCACATATTCACATACTTATACTCACATATTCACATACTTATACTCACATATTCACATACTTATACTCACATATTCACATGCTTATACTCACATATTCACATACTTATACTCACATATTCACATGCTTATACTCACATATTCACATGCTTATACTCACATATTCACAGACTTATACTCACATATTCACATACTTATACTCACACATTCACATACTTATACTCACATATTCACATACTTATACCCACATATTCACATGCTTATACTCACATATTCACATGCTTATACTCACATATTCACATACTTATACTCACATATTCACATGCTTATACTCTCACATATTCACATGCTTATACTCACATATTCACATACTTATACTCACATATTCACATACTTATACTCACATTCACATACTTATACTCACATATTCACATGCTTATACTCACATATTCACATGCTTATACTCACATTCACAGACTTATACTCACATATTCACATACTTATACTCACACATTCACATACTTATACTCACATATTCACATACTTATACTCACACATTCACATACTTATACTCACATATTCACATACTTATACCCACATATTCACATGCTTATACTCACATATTCACATGCTTATACTCACATATTCACATACTTATACTCACATATTCACATGCTTATACTCACATATTCACATGCTTATACTCACATATTCACATACTTATACTCACATATTCACATGCTTATACTCACATTCACAGACTTATACTCACATATTCACATACTTATACTCACATATTCACATACTTATACTCACATATTCACATACTTATACTCACACATTCACATACTTATACTCACATATTCACATACTTATACTCACATATTCACATACTTATACTCACATATTCACATGCTTATACTCACATATTCACATACTTATACTCACATATTCACATGCTTATACTCACATATTCACATACTTATACTCACATATTCACATACTTATACTTCAGCTGACGTGTTTTTTCTGAGTTTCACTCGTTCTACGTTTACTCCTCCCTCCTGTGATTTATCAACAGGACGCTGGGCTGATGAGGAGGGGAGAAAGAGGAGGAGGGATGAAGAAAAGAAAATAGAGGAGAGAGAAACTCTGTGGGGAGAAGAGAAAGAGAGAGAGAGGAGGAGAGAGAAAGGAGGAAGAGGAGAGAACAGCAGGAAGAGGAGAGAGAGAGAGGAGGAGGAGAGAGAGAGAGAGGAGGAGGAGAGAGAAAGCAGGAAGAGGAGAGAGAGAGGAGGAGGAGAGCAAGAGAGAGAGAGGAGAGAACAGCAGGAGGAAGAGAGAGAGAGAGAGAGAGGAGGATGAGGAGGAGAGAGGAGAGAGAGGAGGAGGAGGATGAGGAGGAGAGAGGAGGAGGAGTGCTGTGGTTGTATCGTGTTCCTCCACTGGGTGTAGATGTAGTCTCAGATTTCTCTGTGGGTTGCTGATTAACTGTGTGTGTAGTACTCGTGTGTACTTCTGTGTACTTTGTGTACTCTCGTGTACTTATACTTGTGTCTGAGAGAAAAAGGGAGTGAGACTTTAATTTCCCCCAGCTCCCCGAATCACACCCCCGCGACGTTCTGCTTTTATTGGAAGAGAGACCAAAAAACAGCCCCGTGTTTATGACGCATTAAAACTGTGGAGCCCAGAGCCTTAGTGAATCTGAACCTTCCTCCTGAAGAAAAGTCTGTGTCTTTATGAATATGTTTTATAAATATATGTTTTATAAATCTACACGTTACATTCAACTCTACGTCTTTATAAATACATTTTTTTTGTATAAATCTGAACGTTACATTCGGCCTGTTTCTCCTGAAAAAAGGAATTATTTTAGAGACGGATTTGGAGTTTTACAAAGAGACGAGATTTTAACATGACGTGAAATTATGTTTATCACGTTAATGATGAAGAGACGGAGGAAGAGGAGGAGGAGGAGGAGGAGGAGGAGGAGGAAGAGGAGGAGGAAGAAGAGGAGGAGGAGGAAGAGGAGGAGGAAGAAGAGGAGGAACAGGAGGAGGAGGAGGAAGAGGAGGAGGAGGAGGAAGAGGAGGAGGAGGAGGAAGGGGAGGAGGAACAGGAGGAGGAAGAAGAGGAGGAACAGGAGGAGGAGGAGGAAGAGGAGGAGGAGGAACAGGAGGAGGAAGAAGAGGAGGAACAGGAGGAGGAGGAGGAAGAGAGGAGGAGGAGGAAGAGGAGGAGGAGGAGGAAGGGGAGGAGGAACAGGAGGAGGAAGAAAGAGGAGGAGGAACAGAGGAACAGGAGGAGGAGGAGAGGAGGAGGAAGAGGAGGAGGAGGAAGAGGGAGGAGGAGGAAGAGGAGGAACAGGAGGAGGAAGAGAAGGAGGAGGAACAGGAGGAGGAGGAGGAAGGAGGAGGAGGAGGAAGAGGAGGAGGAGGAGGAGGAGGAGGAGGACAGGAGGAGGAAGAAGAGGATGAACAGGAGGAGGAGGAGGGAAGAGGAGGAAGAGGAGGAGGGGGAAGAGGGAGGAGGAGGAGGAGGGAACAGGAGGAGGAAGAGGAGGAGGAGGAAGAGGAAGAGGAGGAGGTAAGGAGGAGGAGGAGGCGGAAGAGGAGGAGGAGGAGGAGGAGGAAGAAGAGGAAGAGGAGGCGGGAGGAAGAGGAGGAAGAGGAGGAGGGGGAAGAGGAGGAGGAGGAGGAACAGGAGGAGGAAGAAGAGGAGGAACAGGAGGAGGAAGAGGAGGAGGAGGAAGAGGAGGGAAGAGGAGAGGGGGAAGCGAGGAGGAGGAGGACCTCCAGGACAGGACAGGATCGGAGGAGGCTTCTCTTCGAGGAAGAGGAGGCGGAGGGAAGAGGAAGAGGTGAGGAGGAGGAACAGGAGGAGGAGGAGGAAGAGGAGGAGGAGGAGGAGGAAGAAGAGGAGGAGGAGGAGGAGGAAGAGGAGGAAGAGGAGGAGGGGGAAGAGGAGGAGGAGGAAGAGGAGGAGGAGGAGGAGGAGGAGGAACAGGAGGAGGAAGAGGAGGAAGAGGAGGAGGAGGAAGAGGAGGAGGAAGAGGAAGAGGAGGAGGAACAGGAGGAGGAGGAGGAAGAGGAGGAGGAAGAGGAGGAGGGGGAAGAGGAGGAGGAGGAGGAGGAACAGGAGGAGGAAGAGGAGGAAGAGGAGGAGGGGGAAGAGGAGGAGGAGGAGGAGGAACAGGAGGAGGAAGAGGAGGAGGAAGAGGAGGAGCAGATGGAGGTGTATTAGGAGCAGTGGAGTCTCGTGGTTTAAGACACGAGTTAAATGTGTTTTTGTTTTTTGTGAGACACACGACACACTGAAGGTTCAATCCCCTCCACGACTCACTGCTGTTGTGCTCTTCGGCAGGACACTCAAAAACCTGATTATTCTGCTCGTTTTAAGGGTTTCACTGAGGTTATATTTGATTGGTTGTTTGGTTTTGGAGGTTCCTTTTTGGTATTTGGGTTTTTTATGTTTTATTTGGTCGTTGTTCCTTTTACTGGAGGATAAAAGTGAAGAAGGAGCCAGGTTCTATCATGGTTTTTCTGCTCCTGGAGAAGATCTACTCTGGATCTGCACAGGCTCTTCATCTTTGGATCAGTGTGTTACTTTTTTGTCGCCAGTTTCATGTTGTGTTTGTGTTTCATGTTCATGTTTCCTCGCTGCAGACCAGACGCTCTCAGCCCGTCGTGTCAGAAGAGCCGCTCTGGCGACACGACGCCTGGACGAGGAAGAGGAGCCAGATGACGAAAAGGAGAATGAAAACCACCAGCTTCAGCGGTCGCACGGGTCACACAGCAGCAGAAGTCTGAAGAGGTCTGAGCTCTGGCCCAGACCTTGAAGGCTCCAGACGCAGAGGGAGCCCAAACTGCCTCTTCACACCAAAAGATGACACCGAACAATTTTAATCATGTTCAAGTTTGTCTCTGGGCCTGGACCCCCCATCGACGCTAAGGCAGCGCTTTTGTACAGATGGACATTCAGCAGAATAATGGAAAAGTAAAAGAGGTTATACTAAAAACTAAACACAGATGAGACCTGCTGTCGAGGCTTCAGGTCCCTCAAAACTGAGTCAGAAGAAACACCACGAGAGCTGCACGTTTGACTCAAGCACCTGCTCCATAACCAGAGAGAACCTCGACAAAGGACGTGTCGGAGCTCATCCTGGAGAAGTTTCTCTGCGTGTTTAGTCCAGAGTTCAAGGTCTGGATCCGGATCAGCTACTTTGGACAATGCTCCGCTTCACTCAGCCAAGTGAGTCCTGTGGGAGTGATGGAGGTTGAGGTCCTGAGAGGAGGGCGGGGCACAACACCTGTGGGAGTTAATGGTCAGAAAGTCAAAGTTCTGCAAGACTCTGGTTGTTTTCAGTCTGTCGTTCTGTCCAGTTTGGTCCCAGAGGAGAAACGTTGGAGGAGATGAAGCCAGTTACCTGCTTCATGGAGCAAACCTACGAAAAGCTGAGGGGATCATTACAGCAGGAGGAGAACGGACCTGTTAAATGTGAGATTAGCACAGAAGCTCCTGACGTCGTCCTGGGCAAAGACCCAACACTGATCTCAGGTCTCAGAGGAATGAGCCAGAAGGTGAAAAGACTGCAACCCTGTAACTGAAGAAGCCACAGTTGAACCTTGTGTTAATGTCCTCACCAGAGCAGAACGCCAAGACTGTTTTTGAGGAGCTTCCTCGTTGGGAGGAGCAGTTTGAGGCTCTGCCAGGAGAGGCTAGAAAACCCAAAGCTCAGAGAAGGAAAGACAAGTTTGCAGGCTCTCGCAAAGAAGCAGAGTTGTCAAAACCACTCAGTCCTGATGAATCTGAGACTCCCTGAGACATAAGGACACTCCAGAAACAAGGCCCATCCCTAAAACCCAAAACCCAAAACCCTGGTCTGACAGAACTTCAGGTCAGTCAGGGACAACAGAAAGTTTGGAGGAAACAAAATACATGAGCAAAAATAGTGTTTTGTATCAAGTCAGTGACAAAAGTGAAGCTCTTTCCTTACGTCACGGTTCAGACCGTCGATAATGGACCTGTGCCGTCTCCAGGGACGAGGACAATCGAAAAACTCTGAGGAGCAGATGTTTTGTGGTTTCCACAAATATCCAAATTTACAAAAATTACCAAAATTATTCCCCCCCCTCCCCTCTCCTCCTCTCTCTCTCCTCCTCCTCTCTCCTCCTCTACTCTCAGTTGTAGTACTGGTTGT
>JAIEZT010001337.1:145000-239298 GCA_019594935.1 Periophthalmus modestus
AATATAAATCAGATGTAGATATTCACATTAATCACAGCGATAAATAAATCTGACAAAACGAGAAATGAACTTTAAAAACGACACTAAAATAAAGACTTTAACTAAAAACACAAAAACGGGCAGACTGGGGCTCGCCTCTTCACAGATCTGACCTGTCATCAAAGGTAATAAAAAGGACATTATTTGCCTGGCCCTGGACTGTTGCATTGTGGGTAAGTCTGTGTTTATAGAACGACCTGGAGCTGCTGTTTTCTCTTATGTTTCTCTCACAAAACATTTTCACAAAAGAAAAAAAACACTTTAAAATGTCAAAAGGAAATGTCACAAATCTCGAACATAAACTGTAAATATAAACGGACGTAGCGAAACAAGCTAACGTCTTCACAGTCTACGGTCTTGAACCAGTCGTTTGGTCCATTGATCTACTCCAGTGACTCGCCGCTCCACAGATCTTACAGTCAACATTATCACTGTTGCCATGGTAATTAACCACACAACTGAATATTACATCTGATAAATCATCCTCAGAATCTCACCTACAAACAGGAAGTTGAAACACATGAAAAGTAACTTTCTGTGGTTCTGTGTGATTCAAATAAGATTAAATCAGCTCTTTTGTGCTTGAGTCTCTATGGTTCTCATCTCTGTTATAATTTACACATTTTAAATCACAATATTCATCTGAAACCACTTTATTAAAGAAACAAATCCACTGACGGGAGTGTTAGAAACTGCAGTGTCCAGTGGAGCCGACGTCGCCGAAAACGTCATGACAATAAAGAGTCGTTTCTCTGTAGCTCCCCCTGTGGACAGAGCACGTCACAGCAGCACATTTTTAAACATTTGGATTAAGATTAAGAAAATAAACTGGAGAAGGAAGAGCGGACGTCACAGGAGGCGTGCCACAGGGGGCGTGTCACAGTGGGCGTGTCACAGTGGGCGTGTCACAGGGGGCGTGTCACAGTGGGCGTGTATGTCACAGTGGGCGTGTCACAGTGGGCGTGTCACAGGGGGCGTGTATGTCACAGTGGGCGTGTCACAGTGGGCGTGTCACAGTGGAGGTGAAATCAGGGATTTATTGGCAAAATGTCGTCTTGAAAATAGTAGATTAAAGATTAAACTCAAACATGAATCAGTCCAAATAAAACTTCAGAGGAAAACGAGAAGAAACGAGGAGAACCTGGAGAAACATCTGAACAGTTTGAACATGTCGGATTATTTATTTTTCTGATTCGTTAAACGTGGTCGTGTTGTGGAGGATTTGTTGTGTTTCTATAAAAAAACGACTCACTTTAAAGCAGCAGAGTCACATTTCGCCGTCATGACTCTCGCTTCTCGTCTCTCCGTCAGCACCAATCCCACGGCTCATTATTCCTGCAGAGCGCCGCGTTCTGTTCGGTCACAACTCTCTCCACACCTCTTTTCTTTGGCTTCCTCTCCTATTTCCTCCTTCTCCTTTTTCTTTTCTTTCCCATCTCTCGTCCTGTTTGTGTTTTCGCCCCACGGCTCTGCTCTCGTGAAGGTCAGGACACACACACGCCTCACACACACGCCTCACACACACCTCACACACACGTCTCACACACACGTCTCACACACGCCTCACACACACGTCTCACACACACGTCTCACACACACGCCTCACACACGTCTCACACACACGCCTCACACACACGTCTCACACACACACGCCTCACACACACGCGCCTCACACACACGTCTCACACACACACGTCTCACACACACGTCTCACACACGCCTCACACACACGCCTCACACACACGCCTCACACACACGTCTCACACACACGTCTCACACACACGTCTCACACACACGCCTCATACACACGCCTCACACACACGCCTCACACACGCCTCACACACACGTCTCACACACACGCCTCATACACACGCCTCACACACACGCCTCACACACGCCTCACACACACGCCTCACACACGTCTCACACACACGTCTCACACACACGTCTCACACACACACGCCTCATACACACACGCCTCACACACACGCCTCACACACACGCCTCACACACACACGTCTCACACACACACGCCTCACACACACGCCTCACACACACGTCTCACACACACGCCTCATACACACGCCTCACACACGCCTCACACACACGTCTCACACACACGCCTCATACACACGCCTCACACACACGCCTCACACACGCCTCACACACACGCCTCACACACACGCCTCACACACACGTCTCACACACACGCCTCACACACACGTCTCACACACACACGCCTCACACACACGCCTCACACACACGTCTCACACACACGTCTCACACACACGTCTCACACACACGCCTCACACACGCCTCACACACACGTCTCACACACATGCCTCATACACACGTCTCACACACACGTCTCATACACACGTCTCACACACACGCCTCACACACACGCCTCACACACGCCTCACACACACGCCTCACACACACGTCTCACACACACGTCTCATACACACGTCTCACACACACGCCTCACACACACGCTCATACACACGTCTCACACACACGCCTCACACACACACCTCACACACGCCTCACACACACGCCTCATACACATGTCTCACACACACGTCTCACACACACGTCTCACACACATGCCTCACACACACGCCTCACACACACGTCTCACACACACGCCTCACACACACGCCTCACACACACGCCTCACACACACGTCTCACACACGCCTCACACACGCCTCACACACACGCCTCCTCACACACGCCTCACACACACGCCTCACACACACGCCTCACACACACACGTCTCACACACACACGCCTCACACACACGCCTCACACACACGCCTCACACACACACCTCACACACACGCCTCACACACACGTCTCACACACACGCCTCACACACACGCCTCACACACACACGTCTCACACACACACACGCCTCACACACACGTCTCACACACACGCCTCACACACACGCCTCACACACACGTCTCACACACACACGCCTCACACACACGCCTCACACACACGCCTCACACACGCCTCACACACATCGTCGTTTTACGGTAACTCGTGTCTCGGGTCAAATGGTTGAATTATTAATGATGCAATAACAGTCGTTTGTGTGTTGTCTTCGACGATTCGGCCCGATCTCTCCGAGCCCCCGTCTCCTCGTCTCATACTTACCACGTTACAATCCAATAACGCCGACGAGGCAGAAGTAACTCCACCCCCTGAGCGGCGTCTATTGTTTCGTGGGGAGCTTCTCGGTGGAGACGATCACAGACCGAAGCGTATCGACTTCAGGCTCTGACAAACCCAAGGACGAGTCCATATATTTTCATCAAAACAGTCGGGCCAAAGTAATTCACCATCAGTGAGAAAAGAGACGAATAATTCACAAAAAAAAGAGAAAAAAAAGAGAAAAGAGAGAGAGTGTGTTTGAGATGAATCAGGATCAGGAAATTCATGTTCCCAGTTTCTGTTCTGTGCAGTATTTTGAGTTTTTCCTGATTCTGTTGGTGTCATATTTAGTTTGAACTGTTAATCGCTACGGCAACGGCCCTAGATTTTATCGTCCTGAAACCCATGAGCGGTTTTATGAACGGGACAAGAAACGGTAAATGGTCACGTTTTTATACAGCACTTTTCCACTTCCTAAACTCAAAGAGCTTTACACCGAGAATCACTCACACACAGACACACATATATATGTACACACACACACACACACACACACACACACACACACACACACACACACACACACACACACACACACACACACACACACACACACACACACACACACACACACATACACACACACACACACACTCACACACACACTCACACACACACATACACATACACACACACACACACACACACACATATATACATACACTCACTCACACATATACACATACACACTCACTCACATACACACACACACACATACACACACACACACATACACACACACACACACACACACACACACACACACACACACACACACACACACACACACACACACACACACACATACACACACACACTCACACACACACACACACACACACACACACACACACACACACACACACACACACACACTCACACTTTCACTTTTACACCACAGTCTGTAGAGAACTGAGTTTAACTTCACAGCGTCCGACTCTAAATGAAGCTCATCGAGACTGGAGAAGGTATAGGGTCGGTTTAGTCGGTTTGGTCGGTTTGGTTGGTTTGGACGTTTGGTCGGTTTGGTCGGTTTGGTCGGTTTGGTCGGTTTGGACGTTTGGTCGGTTTGGTCGGTTTGGTCGGTTTGGACGTTTGGTCGGTTTGGTCGGTTTGGTCGGTTTGGTCGGTTTGGACGGTTTGGACGTTTCGTCGGTTTGGTCGGTTTGGTCGGTTTGGACGTTTGGTCGGTTTGGTCGGTTTGGTCGGTTTGGTCGGTTTGGACGGTTTGGACGTTTGGTCGGTTTGGTCGGTTTGGACGGTTTGGACGTTTGGTCGGTTTGGTCGGTTTGGACGTTTGGTCGGTTTGGTCGGTTTGGTCGGTTTGGTCGGTTTGGACGGTTTGGACGTTTGGTCGGTTTGGTCGGTTTGGACGGTTTGGACGTTTGGTCGGTTTGGTCGGTTTGGTCGGTTTGGACGTTTGGTCGGTTTGGACGGTTTGGACGTTTTGGTCGGTTTGGTCGGTTTGGACGGTTTGGTCGGTTTGGACGGTTTGGTCGGTTTGGTCGGTTTGGACGGTTTGGACGTTTGGTCGGTTTGGTGGGTTTGGTCGGTTTGGTCGGTTTGGACGGTTTGGACGGTTTGGTCGGTTTGGACGGTTTGGTTGGTTGGGTTGGTTTGGACGTTTTGGTCGGTTTGGTCGGTTTGGTCGGTTTGGACGGTTTGGTCGGTTTGGTCGGTTTGGTCGGTTGGGTTGGTTTGGACGGTTTGGACGTTTTGGTCGGTTTGGTCGGTTTGGACGTTTGGTCGGTTTGGTCGGTTTGGTCGGTTTGGACGTTTTGGTCGGTTTGGTCGGTTTGGACGGTTTGGACGTTTGGTCAGTTTGGTGGGTTTGGTCGGTTTGGACGGTTTGGTCGTTTTGTCGGTTTGGTCGGTTTGGTCGGTTTGGTCGGTTTGGACGTTTGGTCGGTTTGGTCGGTTTGGTCGGTTTGGACGGTTTGGACGTTTGGTCGGTTTGGTGGGTTTGGTGGGTTTGGTCGGTTTGGACGGTTTGGACGGTTTGGTCGGTTTGGACGGTTTGGTTGGTTGGGTTGGTTTGGACGGTTTGGACGTTTGGTCGGTTTGGTGGGTTTGGTGGGTTTGGTCGGTTTGGACGGTTTGGACGTTTTGGTCGGTTTGGACGTTTTGGTCGGTTTGGTCGGTTTGGACGGTTTGGTCGGTTTGGTCGTTTTGTCGGTTTGGTCGGTTTGGTCGTTTGGACGGTTTTGGTCGGTTTGACATTTTGGTCGGTTTGCAGGTTTAGCTCTCTGCATTTGTCTGTGATTCACATTTACCCTCCACCTCTCGCTGGGGGCGACACAACAGCAGCGTTTATCTGTGGAGCTGGAATCACACCGTCAACCTGTGGCTGAGTGGATCTGAGGCTCAGACGGAGATGTTCATGTGGAGATGGAGGATTAAAGTTGAATTCATGTTTTCCTCCTTTTATCTTGAGACTCAGAGTCGCCTCAGGACGAGAATAAAGAAAAACTCCAGTCTGAACCTTACCTAAAGATTAAAAATCAAAGATTAAAGTAAAACCACCAGCAAAACTCTTAAACATCTTTAAACTTCAAATCTTTAAACTGAAATTCTTCTTATTCAACACAATTTTAAAACATGATCAAAAGCACAAACACGACACAACTGAGACCAGGAGTTTAAATAAACTATATAAAAATACATATTCTTTTTTTTTCTCACTGTGTGACATGAATCAGACTAAACGTTTCCTGTTTTAGCTCCACTAGGATTTACACAATTATTTATATTTGCTAAATGCCAGAATAAGAAGAAAATAATTTTATTTTAGACCATTTTTCATGAGTTTCTTCAAAGTCAGAAGTTTACACACTTTTCATGAGTATTTGGTCCATTTCTTTTAAACTGTGTGACTTTGGTCATATGTTTTATTTCCTTCCACAAACGTCTCACAATAGTTGCAGTTTTGTCCCATTCGTCCAGACAGAGCTGGAGTAACTGAGCCCAGTTTGTGTTTCACTCGTTCAGGCCTTTTCAGGTCTGTTCAGACGTTTTCAACAGGACTGAGATCAGGACTTTGTGATGAACTGACTTTGTTATCTTTAAGCCTCTTTGTTATCTTTAAGCCTCTTTGTTATCTTTAAGCCTCTTTGTTATCTTTAAGCCTCTTTGTTATCTTTAAACCTCTTTGTTATCTTTAAGCCTCTTTGTTATATTTAAACCTCTTTATTATCTTTAAACCTCTTTGTTATCTTTAAACCTCTTTGTTATCTTTAAGCCTCTTTGTTATCTTTGAGCCTCTTTGTCACCAGTTTGGCCGTATGCTTCAGGTCATTGTCCCTTTGAGACCCGTTTGTTCCAGCTTTAACTTCCTGCTGATGTGTTGAGATGTTTCTTCAGTTTTTCCACATAATGTTCTTTCCTTGTGATGTCATCCTCAGTCGCTCCTGCAGAACCCGTCTCCTTCCTGAGGTGTGACTCTGGACCTTCTCATCGTCTTTATACTTGTTATAATTGTTTGAACAGATGAACATTTCACCTTCAGGCGTCTGGAAACTGCACCAGGATGAACCAGACTCAGGTCCACGGTTCTCCTCCTGATTCTTGGCTCATTTCTTTAGACTTTCCCCTGATGTTTCACAGAGAAGTGAGTGTTTCAGGTGAACTTCAGACACATCCACAGGTGAGTCTCTAATAAACTCAGATGTGTCAATAAACCAATCAGACGCTTCCAAAGACGTGACATCATCATCTGGGTTTTACCAAATTAATCTTACTGTATGTAAACTTCTGAAAAACGCCATGAAAAATTGTCAAAAAAATCCTTCTCTCATTATTCTGGCATTTAGCAAAGAGAAATAATTTAGTTAATCATGTTTGACCTAAAACAGGAAAAGTTTAGTCTGATTTTATGTCACACAGAGAGAAAAAAAAGCACACGTGTCTGTTAATATAGTTTATGTAAACGCCTGGATTCACCTGTATGATCCATGTGGATGTTCACTGCTCCCTGATTTCTCAGTGAGATGTTATTCTGTTCAGTTGTGCTCTTTCTGTTCCGTGTTCTGTTCCGTGTTATGTTCCGTGTGCTGTTCCTATGTGCTGTTCCGTGTTCTTTTCCGTGTTCGGTGTTCTGTTCCGTGCTCTGTTCAGTGTTCTGTCCCGTGTTCTGTTCCGTGTTCTGTTCCGTGTGCTGTTCCGTGTTCTGTTCCGTGTTCTGTTCCGTGTTCTGTCCCGTGTTCTGTTCCATGTTCTGTTCCATGTTCTGTTCCGTGTTCTGTTCCGTGTTCTGTTCTGTGTTCTGTTCCATGTTCTGTTCCGTGTTCTGTTCCATGTTCTGTTCCGTGTTCTGTTCCGTGTTCTGTTCAGTGTTCTGTTCCATGTTCTGTCCCGTGTTCTGTTCCGTGTGCTGTTCCGTGTTCTGTTCCGTGTTCTGTTCCGTGTTCTGTCCCGTGTTCTGTTCTGTGTGCTGTCCCGTGTTATGTTCCATGTTCTGTCCCGTGTGCTGTTCCGTGTTATGTTCCGTGTTCTGTCCCGTGTTCTGTCCCGTGTTCTGTTCCGTGTGCTGTCCGTGTTCTGTTCCATGTTCTGTCCTGTGTTCTGTTCCATGTTCTGTTCCATGTTCTGTTCCATGTTCTGTTCCGTGTTCTGTTCCATGTTCTGTTCCATGTTCTGTTCCGTGTTCTCTCTGCTCCTCCATGTTTCTCTGGGATGTTGTGAATGAAGAAAAAAGAACACTTCTTGTGGTAAAAGTGGGAAACGTTGGAGCTCCTGGTGGACGAGGTCTTTGGACGAGTGAATTAAACCCTGACAAATAAATCAATTGTAATTTTAGCTGCTCTGATTTAATTTACAGATTGCATTTCCACTCCTCACTCGCTCTGACTCACATCTGCTCCGAGTCGGGGCCCCTATGGAAGCCTCGCAGGGACAAAATGTTGTTGAGTGAAGGAGCAGTTTGGAACCTGCTCCGATAACAAGTTCATTAAACGCAGACTCAGTTAATCCTGCCTCTGCTTATTTCTCCACGTTTGGATCGTTCTGTGGAAACAGGGCTGCCTGGTATTTCTGCTATTTTTTATATTTCCAAAAGTTAAAAATAAAGTTCCAAAAATAAAAATAAAAAAGTTCCAGTTTCAGTGAACATTGTGACAGTTTAGAGGTTTTGTTTTTGGGGTTTTTTTGTAAGTAAATGTTTTGAGTTATTTTTAGTTTTGTCTTTTTTTTAAAGTTTAAGTTATTTTGAGTTTATTTAGACTTTTTTGTTATTTTACTTTTTTTTGTTATTTTGAGTTTATATTTTATTTTTAGTTTTTTGTTTGTTTGTTTTTATTTTTAGTAATTTTATTTATTTATTGTTATTTTGAGTAATTTTTTTGAGTTTTTTTTTTTTTTTTTTTAGTAATTTTGAGTTTATTTTGATTTTTTTTTTTGTTATTTCGATTTTTTTTCTAGTTATTTTGAGGTTTTTTTTTTTTTTTAAACTGTGTCCTCTCTCTCTGTATCTGGGGGCGAGGAGGGTTCATTGTCTTGCCCATGGACACAAGGACAGTATTCATCTGTGGGAGCTGGAATCGCACCGTCGACCTGTGGCTCAGTGGATTTGACTCAGACACAGATGTTTTTACTTTGAGAGTGTGATTCTCGTTCAGATCACGGGACAAACTGCAGAGACTCAAACACCTGAGAAACAGAAACAGAAACAGCTGCAGATTTAACTCGAAGAATCTTTGGCCGGGACTTTATGATCCATTAAAGTCTGAGGTTCCTCCTCAGAGTCGAAACTCTCTGTTAGATTTGAGATGTGACTGAGACGTGCTGGTCGTGTCGGTGTAAACCTCTCTCCTCCCGCAGAACTCGCTCTCTAATCTCCGCTCGGACGCTGCCAGATATGGATTTTGTTTCTGTGTCTGGAAATCACCCAGATCTAAAGCCTGATCCACATTATGTAAATGAGGGACGTGCTCATTAACATATGTAAAACTCAGAGGAACAACTATCTGAACCTTATTTACTCTCCAGGGAAAGTCACATAACCATCTCCCTCTTTTACGATTTAACCAGAGAATCAGGCGAGAATCGGATTTAAATATAACTCTCAGATCAGTGAATGAAAAATGTAATAAGTTTGATCCTTCAGGTCAAATCTCCCATAAACCAGACTGAACCCGAGGAGCTCAGAGTGTTCTGTGTTCCTCTGTGTTCTGTGTTCCACACCCACTGTGCCACACCCCCTGTGACACGCGCACAGTGACACGCCCACTGTGACGTCCGCGCTTCCTTCCTTCGTTTTTTCTTAATCATTGATACTTGTTGGATTCTGCAGCGTTGCGTCGTCATTTTGGTCCAAATGTATAAAAACGTGCTGCTGTGACGTGTCTGTCCACAGGGGGCGCTACAGGGAAACGACTCTTTATTGTCATGACGTTTACAGCGACGTCAGCTCCTCTGGACACTGCAGTTTTCTCTTGTTTCTTTTCTGAAGTGGTTTTAGATGAATATTGTGATTTAAAAAGTGTAAATTAAAACAGATCCACAGAGATGAGAACCATAGAGACTCAACAGCGCTGGTGTCAGAGCCTTCGGTTGATCCTCAGTTGGAGTTTTGTTGAGTTTTGGACTGAACTCCTGCAGTTTGTTCTTTAAGTGTTGATCTTGTGGATCTTTCAGGTCCAAGCTGCTTCACTTCGCTCTTTGTTCTGATGTTTTAATAAAAGTTCATCCTGTTCCAAAGCCGCGTCTCTCGTGCTTTTCTCACAAAGACTTTATGGAAATTCATGTTTTTGTTCAGCCCCAAAAGTTCGGAGATGGAATTTTGACCCAGAATCTGTGTTTGTAGAACGACCATGAAGCAGCTCGAGGGGAAACGTTTTAAGGTCAAACGTTTAGTGTTTATTACTGTTCAGAGCCAGAGCCCAACGCCGCGGCGTCCAGCTGCACAACAGCCCCCTTTTCAAACAGCGCCCCCTGTTGGCCACGACCGCACAGGAGAAAGACAAACACGAGTGGAATTTGATCCAGAATGTTCTGTACGAGCCGCTGTACGACTGAAACGTGACGCTCCCTGTGAAACAAGGAAACGAGCCGCAGACGAATGAAATCAGACGAATGAAATCAGACGAATGAAATCAGACGAATGAAATCAGCTGAATCATGACGGAAGGAACAAAAAGTAAAGAAATAAGTTCAACTGCAGCACATGACAAACAATTAAAAATAAATAATAATAATAAAAATAATAATAACAATGCTCTTACAGTTTTATATACGACACATAAATCCAGCCTAAAATCACAGACTCTTTACATAAACGGATGTAGCTAACCCGTTAGCCGCGGCGTTCCAAACAGGAAATGATCGTGTTGCACTTCCTGCTCCATCGACTCTGGCTCCAATTCACTTTCTATGTAAAAACTGTGTCAGACGAATGAAATTTGTACCTGCTGCTTCAGACTCATTTTGCTCTACATGATCCTGGGGACACAGCGCCCCCGCAGGCCTGGAGGACTACGGACCACTCTGGTCTTTATCTTTTATGTGAAACAGTATTTTTACTGAGAGTGTTTTTATTTTGCATTGAACTTGTCGCCATGACGACGTAAACTTCAAAACAAAATTGGACGAACAATAAACAAAGAAGTGTAGAATAAAAGTGCACAAGGACAAACTCTGAAATCAGCCCGTCTCACTTTAATCAACATGAACAAAAGAAAAACCAGACTCTAAACTCCGATTATGTGTGTGTGAGTGTGTGTATATATGTATACACACACTCCTCTGATTATATATATGTGTGTGTGTGTGTATACATATATACACACTGTATATGTATTTATACACACACACTCCTCTGATTATACACACACACACACACATACACACACACACACAGACACACACACACACACACACACACTCCTCTGATGATCTGTATAAACAGTATGATCACGCTGAAGCCTCGTCTCTGAGCTCTCTCCTCGGCTCCTGACCCTGTGGCTCTGACTCTGTGGCTCTGACTCTGTGGCTCTGACCCTGTGGCTCTGACCTTGTCGCTCTGACTCTGTGGCTCTGACTCTGTGGCTCTGACCCTGTGGCTCTGACTCTGTGGCTCTGACTCTGTGGCTCTGACACCTGTGGCTCTGACCCCTGTGACTCTGACTCTGTGGCTCTGACTCTGTGGCTCTGACTCTGTGGCTCTGACTCTGTGCTCTGCTCTGACTCTGTGGCTCTGACCCTGTGGCTCTGACTCTGTGGCTCTGACTCTGTGGCTCTGACCCTGTGGCTCTGACCCTGTGACTCTGACCCTGTGGCTCTGACTCTGTCGCTCTGACTCTGTGGCTCTGACCCTGTGGGCTCTGACTCTGTCGCTCTGACTCTGTGGCTCTGACTCTGTGGCTCTGACTCTGTGGCTCTGACCCTGTGGCTCTGACTCTGTGGCTCTGACTCTGTGGCTCTGACTCTGTCGCTCTGACTCTGTGGCTCTGACCCTGTGGCTCTGACTCTGTGGCTCTGACTCTGTGGCTCTGACTCTGTGGCTCTGACTCTGTGGCTCTGACTCTGTGGCTCTGACCCTGTGACTCTGACTCTGTCGCTCTGACTCTGTGGCTCTGACTCTGTGGCTCTGACTCTGTGGCTCTGACCCTGTGGCTCTGACTCTGTGGCTCTGACTCTGTGGCTCTGACTCTGTGGCTCTGACTCTGTGGCTCTGACCCTGTGGCTCTGACCCTGTGACTCTGACTCTGTCGCTCTCTGACTCTGTGGCTCTGACTCTGTGGCTCTGACTCTGTGGCTCTGACCCTGTGGCTCTGACTCTGTGGCTCTGACTCTGTGGCTCTGACCCTGTGGCTCTGACCTTACGGCTCTGACTCTGTGGCTCTGACTCTGTCGCTCTGACTCTTTTCTTCTTCTGCTGTCGTCCTGCCGTCCCTCTGTCGCCCCCTCAGTTCTCCCTGAGCACTGCAGCGTCTCCTCGTCTGAGACACATCACTTCTGCAGGACGCGCAGGGACGTCTGGACTACTGCAGTTTTTATGTTATATATTTTAGTGACGCAGTACTTTTACTTTTACTTTTACTTTTACTTTTACTAGGTTTCTGTTTGTTTCATTTTACATTAAACCTGTGGCGTCACTGTTTCATCCATATCACATCACGTCAGACTCATGAACCAAGAACTAAACAAGGGAGGCACCGATCCAGCCTCTTCAGGTCCGATATCGATATCGATACCACAGCTTTAAGTATCTGCTGATCCTCGAGATCGACCGATACCAGAGACTGAAAACAGCTTTTATTTTCTTTATACAAAACAAAACTGCTCCAGATGTTTTTGGAGCTTTTATTTCTCTCAAGTAACGACAGAAAAACTTTGTGTGAATAAAAGTTTAAACATTGTGAGACTTTCAGGTCCGACCTGTAAATGTCCAACCAGGATCTGGACCGGAGCGATATCTGGGAGTCGATATCTGGGAGTCGATATCTGGGAGTCGATATCTGGGAGTCGATATCTCGGGAGTCGATATCCGGGAGTCGATATCTGGGACTCGATGTCTGATCCCAGTGTCGTTCGTGTGCAGTATGTGAGTGTTTCTTCTGTGTTTCGCTCTGTGTTTCTTCTGTGTTTCTTCAGTGTTTCTTCAGTGTTTCTTCTGTGTTTCTTCAGTGTTTCTTCAGTGTTTCTTCAGTGTTTCGCTCTGTTTTTCTTCAGTGTTTCGCTCTGTTTTTCTTCAGTGTTTCGCTCTGTGTTCCTTCAGTGTTCCTTCAGTGTTTCTTCAGTGTTTCGCTCTGTTTTTCTTCAGTGTTTCGCTCTGTGTTTCTTCAGTGTTTCCTTCTGTGTTTCTTCAGTGTTTCTTCAGTGTTTCGCTCTGTGTTTCTTCAGTGTTTCGCTCTGTGTTTCTTCAGTGTTCCTTCTGTGTTTCTTCTGTGTTTCGCTCGTTATTGAGAAGCATAAATATGACGTTGACGTGTGGTTAGCTCGTCCGTGACAAACGCCTCTGACAGATATTAGCTCGTTCTTTAAGTGGTTTCAACAGTCGTCTTTGAACTGAATACTGCGTACTCCGTGTACTTCCATGACATACTGCGGCTTTAGTGTATTTGACTGTTATCTGATTAAAAACTTTCCCTTGAATAAAAGTAAAAAGTCCCCGAGCTCATCAGGCCTTATTGACTCTGACGACACACAAGCAAAGAAAATACAAACCATGCTTCACTTAAACATTTAATGAATCCGTCCCGTCTGCACTTCGACTCTGGAAACTCGTCCAACAGAAACAGAAACACACATTTCCTCGTCCTCTGGAAGCAGGAGCCCGTCCCGCTCCGTCCTGCTCGTTTGCCTCATTATGCACGCTCCCATTACATTTTAACATAAGTTTCAGATGAACGAGGCTGCTCCCCTCCTCCTCTTCCTCCTCTTCCTCCTCCTTCACTTCTCATAGACTCGGCTCCGACTTAAATCAGCTCCGAGACAAAAAGACCAGTTTGTGGTGTGTGTTTTTTTCTCTTTCCTCATTATGTCAGGCGGAAATGGAAAACAAAAGAGGACATATGTAATTACAGACTGAGTGCAGTGTAAACAGCAGTGCGGGACGGGGCGCTGCTCCGGGCGGGACGGGACAGGAGGGGGCGCTGCTCCGGGCGGGACGGGACAGGAGGGGGCGCTGCGCCGGGCTCTTCTCCTTCACCGAGTTGACTTCTGTTGGCGAGCGTCCACAGTCCAAACACTCAGGCCTGGAGCGTCCAGATGGACTTTGTCTGGACCAAATCACTTTCACTTTCTCTGAGTCTTGGACAAACTGAGGTGAAGAAAGAACATTTTCAAGAGTTTTCTGTGCGGTTTAAAGAACAAAGTAAAGACAAGGTTAAGTCGGGGGAAGGTTTATCTCACATATTTAAATCTACAGCCACACGAGGCACAAGCAGCAGCTAAACAACAGAAGAACAAAACTTTTACACAACGTTTCCACCGAGTCAGTGACGTGTGACTGGAGTTTTAGATCTACAACGGCTCCAGAGCAGAGCGTCCGTCTGACGTGTCTCGTGTCTCATGTGTCTCTTGAGTCTCTTGCGTCTCTTGTGTCTCTCGTGTCTCTCGTGTCTCGTGTCTCTTTGTGTCTCTTGTGTCTCTTGTGTCTCTTGTGTCTCGTGTGTCTCTTGTGTCTCTTGTGTCTCGTGTGTCTCTCGTGTCTCGTGTCTCTTTGTGTCTCTTGTGTCTCGTGTGTCTCTTGTGTCTCTTGTGTCTCATGTGTCTCTTGAGTCTCTTGCGTCTCTTGCGTCTCTCGCGTCTCTCGTGTCTCTCGTGTCTCTCGTGTCTCGTGTCTCTTTGTGTGTTCTTGTGTCTCTTGTGTCTCTTGTGTCTCGTGTGTCTCTTGTGTCTCTTGTGTCTCTTGCGTCTCTTGCGTCTCTTGCGTCTCTTGTGTCTCTCGTGTGTGTGTCTGTGTCTCGTGTGTCTCTTGTGTCTCTTGTGTCTCTTGTGTCTCTTGTGTCTCTTGCGTCTCTTGCGTCTCTTGCGTCTCTCGCGTCTCTCGCGTCTCTCGCGTCTCTCGTGTCTCTCGTGTCTCGTGTGTCTCTTGTGTCTCTTGTGTCTCATGTGTCTCTTGAGTCTCTTGCGTCTCTTGCGTCTCTCGCGTCTCTCGCGTCTCTCGCGTCTCTCGTGTCTCGTGTCTCTTTGTGTCTCTTGTGTCTCTTGTGTCTCTTGTGTCTCGTGTGTCTCTTGTGTCTCTTGTGTCTCTTGAGTCTCTTGTGTCTCTCGTGTCTCTCGTGTCTCTCGTGTCTCTGTGTGTCTCTTGTGTCTCTTGTGTGTCTCATGTGTCTCTTGAGTCTCTTGCGTCTCTTGCGTCTCTCGCGTCTCTCGCGTCTCTCGTGTCTCTCGTGTCTCGTGTCTCTTTGTGTCTCTTGTGTCTCTTGTGTCTCTTGTGTCTCTTGTGTCTCTTGTGTCTCTTGTGTCTCGTGTGTCTCGTGTGTCTCTTGTGTCTCTTGTGTCTCTTGTGTCTCTTGTGTCTCATGTGTCTCTTGAGTCTCTTGCGTCTCTTGCGTCTCTCGCGTCTCTCGCGTCTCTCGTGTCTCTCGTGTCTCGTGTCTCTTTGTGTCTCTTGTGTCTCTTGTGTCTCTTGTGTCTCGTGTGTCTCTTGTGTCTCTTGTGTCTCTTGTGTCTCTTGTGTCTCTTGTGTCTCTTGTGTCTCGTGTGTCTCGTGTGTCTCTTGTGTCTCTTGTGTCTCTTGTGTCTCTTGTGTCTCTCGTGTCTCTCGTGTCTCTCGTGTCTCGTGTGTCTCTTGCGTCTCTTGCGTCTCTTGTGTCTCTTGTGTCTCTCGTGTCTCTCGTGTCTCTCGTGTCTCTTGCGTCTCTTGTGTCTCTTGTGTCTTAAATCTGACCCTTTTGTTCAGTGACGTTTCAGAGTTTGACTCAAATCTGTTTAAAATAAAATAACTGGACTTTGTAAATAATGAAACAGTAAATGTTTCACGTTCGTGTGTTTTCTCCGACTGTGGAGCAGTTTGTCTGATTAATGCCTCTGCAAAACCCATTTACATTTCTGCTGCTTCTAAATCCATTATTACACATTATATATTTCAAGAGTCACTGTGTAACTTTTCTGGAGGAGGAGCTGCGTCTCCATGGAGAGTACCCGCTGAGGGGAGCAGGAGATTTTTTATATATATATATATGTATAAATATAATTCTAACTCTGTGTCGTCCAGTTAAATGGTGCAGAAACTTACCATCGACTTCCAGGTGAAACGAGCCTCTCTGGGGTCGGGGCCTCACTGGGGTCGGGGCCTCTCTGGGGTCGGGGCCTCACTGGGGTCGGGGCCTCTCTGGGGTCGGGGCCTCACTGGGGTCGGGGCCTCTCTGGGGTCGGGGCCTCACTGGGGTCGGGGCCTCACTGGGGTCGGGGCCTCGCGGCTCCAGGTCGGTCGATGGATGAGCCGATAGAACAGGGAAAAAGTTCTGGAACAAAGCAAAGATCAGAAAGAGCCTCGACAAAAGTGTGAGAAGGTCAAAGGTCACGTTTCTGGAGTCATGTGACCACATGAGGGTCACCAGAAGGTCACGTGTCTCTCACAGTCAGACACGATGAGATAGAACCAGGGACAGGTCAGATCTGCGCTAAGGCGATCCCCTCACAGACAGATGAGTTTAATGCCATACTGCGGAACATTCCAGATCAGATAAACTCATCTCCATGGAGACCAGCAGGGGGCAGAGCGTCTGAAGTTCCTCAGCTTCATGTTTCATACGTGAGTTTGACTGGAGCTGGTCTCAGAGCAGATCTCACACTCGCTCTTTTATATTTATATATAATTCACTGAATGATACAGAAACCGACAGTTTCCATAAAACATTTTATTTATCTGCGTTTCACCGGCGGCAGCGTCTGAACGAGGGAAACTCACCACTTTACCTCTTATGATTCAAACAGCAGCTTTATAAAGTCCACTTCATTTACAGTCAAACCAATTACAGCAGCACCTTTTTCTGCCGCTGTCAACACCGGCGAGGAGGAGACGAGAGGAAATGTATGAAGAATATATGAATATATATATGTGACTAAATATATATGTATATATACACACACTCTGAAGACCAGAGGAGATGATATAAAGATACAGAATAAAATCACATGATGTGATGTCATCATGTGGTGATACAGGAAGTGCTCCACTGTGTTTTTAAACTCCACCTTCACTAGAATCATCTGGATCATTTCAGTCCTGGAGTCACTTATCTCGACTGAACTAAAGGTAAAAGGAGCTGTTCATGTGAAAACTACCACTCGATGACATCACAAGGTCTATTGAACCGTTTCTCCTGTGACGTTCCTGATGTTCTCCCGATGTTCTCCCGATGTTCTCCCGATGTTCTCCTGAGGTTCTCCTGAGGTTCTCCTGAGGTTCTCCTGAGGTTCTCCTGATGTTCTCCCGATGTTCTCCCGATGTTCTGCTGACGTTCTCCTGATGTTCTGCTGATGTTCTCCTGATGTTCTCCTGACGTTCTCCTGACGTTCTCCTGATGTTCTGCTGACGTTCTCCTGAGGTTCTCCCGATGTTCTCCTGATGTTCTCCTGATGTTCTCCTGACGTTCTCCTGATGTTCTCCTGAGGTTCTCCTGACGACTTCACCAACAGTAAAACCACGTTTATGATAATCACGGTCCAGAGCAGCGTCTGTGTAAACTCTGCTCCATATGGCCCCTGTTCGACATGAGAAAAGCCTCTTCCATCTGTTAAATTCACCCGATGTGGCCTGGTTTGGAACAATGCAGATAAGTCCCATTGTTCGGTGCATCCGTTTGAGTCAAAGGACTAAATAACAACATGTTGTTCGAGGGCAGAGGGTCCACGGGGTCGAACACGCGGAACACGACTTAAACCTGCTCCAGATGAACTGTACACCACATCCACACGGCTCCGAGACACACCGCGGGTTTAAAAACATCTCAGCTTCCTGCTTATAGGCGCCATTTTGAGGACTTATCACCGTGCAGAATCATTAAATACTCACAAACCCACAGATACAATATTTAAAATGTGTGCGCCCTGTAAATGTGTCCCCCTCCGAACATAAAGCACAGAACCAAACATCCCTCGTGTCTCTGATTCGCGGCGCTGACGGCGTCTTCACGGGGCTGACGGCGTCTTCGTCCTGACCCGGAAAAAACACAAAGAAAAACAGTAAAAACCTGGAGCCTGTTTTTGGGCAGAAACCTGGAAACAGTCGATTTAAAGACGTCACATCTACGAGAGTCTGCAAGAAACATGCAGAGAAATGTACTTTTATATACTTTTATATACTTTTATATACTTTTATATACTTTTATACTTTTATATACTTTTATATACTTTCACATACTTGTCTCTATCAGAACATCTGAATCTGCAGAAGAACCAGAGACAGAGCAGCACAAACACTGTTACACACTGAATATACACAAACATATACACAAACTGACACACACACGTGTCCCGTGTGTGTGCTGTGTGTGTGCTGTGTGTGTGCTGTGTGTGTCCTGTGTGTGTCCTGTGTGTGTGCTGTGTGTGTCCTGTGTGTGTGCTGTGTGTGTCCTGTGTGTGTCCTGTGTGTGTCCTGTGTGTGTCCTGTGTGTGTGTGTGTCCTGTGTGTGTCCTGTGTGTGTTCTGTGTGTGTCCTGTGTGTGTGTGTGTCCTGTGTGTGTTCTGTGTGTGTCCCGTGTGTGTGTCCTGTGTGTGTCCTGTGTCTCTTCCCCCTCCCTCACCTGCCTGACTCCAGAGCTGGGCGGAGCTCCTGGCTCCTCCCACATGCACCTGTGGCCCATCAACCTGATCACCACCACCTGCCGAGGATAAAGGAGGAGAACTCCAGACATTCGGTGGCAGATCATCCGCATGTCTCCTGTGAATGTTCTAGTCTTGCAGTTTTTCCTGTTGCCTGATTTCTCCTGCATCATTTTGGATTTGTCCCTTTCTCCTGCTCCCTGCCTCAGCTCGGCCCTGGACCCTGCTCTCGGCTCTGGTGTCGTACCCTCACTTCTCCTGATCACTCCGAGTCCCCGGAGCTTGCTACTCTACAAGAGAGACTTTACCTTCATGATTGCACTTTGTACTTTTTCACTTCTCTGTAAATAAAACTGTAAACCTGCCCCGAGTGTTGGGCCGTTCTCCTGCCTGTACGACACAAATAAACTCATATAAACTCGTATAAATACATTTAAATACATACAAACACACACACACATATACACACTTCTAAATGGAGTGTGATTGTTGGACTTTAATCCCGTTTGTGGTCACAGTTTCTGAAAAGCGTTTTGTCTGGAGTTAATCCTCTAAAGCTCGTTTAAACTCTCAGTTTTATTACAGCACAAAAGGAGAAATAAAAAACACTTGTTTCTTATTGTTTCTTATTGTTAATCCTTGACCACGATTATTCAAATCCGGGTCAAAAACTCTGGATTTACACAGACGACGAGTGTCACAGCGGCTCAGCTGGTGCAGCCTCTGCCCTCTCACCAGAGGGTTAACAGTCTGAACTCCAGCTTCAACTGATGAAGGTCTAATCTGGTCAGGCCTCGTGTGTGTGTGTGTGTGTGTGTGTGTGTGTGTGTGTGTGTGTGTGTGTGTGTGTGTGTGTGTGTGTTGTGTATGTGTGTGTGTGTGTGTGTTGTGTATATGTGTGTTGTCTATATGTGTGTGCGTGTGTGTGTGTGTCTGTGTGTGTGTTGTGTATATTTGTATATATGTGTGTGCGTGTGTGTGTGTGTATGTTGTGTGTGTGTTGTGTATATGTGTGTTGTGTATATGTGTGTGTGTGTGTGTGTGTGTGTGTGTGTGTGTGTGTGTGTGTGTGTGTGTTGTGTATATGTGTGTTGTGTGTATGTGTGTGTATGTGTGTGTGTGTGTGTGTGTGTGTGTGTGTGTGTGTGTGTGTGTGTGTGTGTGTGTGTGTGTGTGTGTGTGTGTGTGTGTGTGTGTGGTGTGTGTGTATGTGTGTGTGTGTGTGTGTGTGTGTGAGTGTGAGTGTGTGTGTGTGTATGTGTGTTGTGTGTGTGTGTGTTGTATATATGTGTGTTGTGGTTGTATTTCCTTGTGCCTCTGTGCTGCTCTTTGTCCCTGTGTAAAAATCACATTTATCATATTTTATGAGTTTACACTGTGGAACTTTCTCGTTTGTTTGATTTGAGTTTTAAACATGGACTCTGACCCTGTGCTGATACATGACAACAGGGGGCGCTGTGGAGGCAGGTTCAGTTTGAACATCTGAAGAAGTTTGAACCGAGGTGTCTCTCAGACGTGTAAGTTGTTCTTTCAGAGGCTCCTCTGTCCTCCACTCGTTCCCTGTATTAATGGCTCCTGTTTGACTCGTTCTCAGTATAAAAGACACCTGTCCACAACCTCAAACAGTCACACTCCAAACTCCACTATGGCCAAGACCAAAGACACGTCAAAGGAACCACAAACAAAACTGTGACCTGCACCAGGCTGAAGACTCAATCTGCAACAGGTGAGCAGCTCGTGTGAACAAATCAACTGTGGAGAATTATTAGAAAATGGAAGAAAGACACTGATAATCTCCCTCCATCTGGGGCTCCACAAGATCTCACCCCGTGGGGTCAAAATGACACAAGAACGAGGAGCAAAACTCCCAGAACCACACGGGGGACCTAGTGAACGACCTGCAGAGGGACCAAAGTAACAAAGGCACCATCAGTAACACACTACGACCAGGGACTCAAATCCTGCAGAGACGTGTCCCCCTGATTAAGGACATGTCCAGGCCCGTCTCAAGTTTGGATTTGGATGATCCAGAAGAGACTGGGACAATGTCAGAAGATCAGATCATGGTGTTTGGAGAAAGATGCTGAGCTGATCCAAAGACCAGACCTACTGTGGAGCCTGAGGAAACATCAGGCTCTGGGGCTGTTTTTCTGGGACCAGGACGACTGATCCGTGTAAAGACAGAATGAAAGAGACATGTATCGTGAGGTTCTGAGTGAAAACCTCCTTCCGTCTGTTACATTCTTCAGTCACACCTGGCGACACGTGTTTTTATCACAGCTGTAACTGAAAAACAAAACTCTGCGTCGTCTTGGTCACATTAGTTTGTGATTTGCATGATTCCTGTCGTCGAAAACCTCCTGAGGCTTGAACAGAAACAGAAATCCGATTACTCACATCAGACTCAGTAATCCCATAACTCCAGAAATCAGATAACGATCAGATTTGTGCCACGAGCGTCTGACGGAGAGAAAGTCGACTGGAAAAAGTGACACATTAGACAAACTGTTCCACTGTGTGTGTATGTGTGTGTGTGTGTGTGTGTATATGTGTGTGTGTGTGTGTGTGTATATGTGTGTGTGTGTGTGTGTGTGTGTATGTGCTTGAGTGTGTGTATATGTGTGTATATATGTGTATATAGTGTGTATGTGTGTGTGTGTGTGTGTGTATATGTGTGTGTGTGTGTGTATATGTGTGTGTGTGTGTGTGTATGTGCTTGAGTGTGTGTATATGTGTGTATATATGTGTATATAGTGTGTATGTGTGTGTGTGTGTGTATCTATGTGTGTGACAGACGAGGTGACGTGCTCAGTTTCATTTTGCAGTGAGTCTTGTTTCCTTGTTTCTCTTCATTAGCGCCTCGTGCTAAATGAACACTAGCTCTTAATACTTTCTGAAACACAAAGACGAACGATGACGAGCTGATTTTATAATTGTATTTACTTTGAGTTACTGGAGCCTGATCTGTCTCATTTGCTAATTAAAGTGGGATTGTGAGATTAAGACTGAGCAGTCTGACAAACATCGCGGCCCAACAACTTTCTGTAATGATTTAATTTAACTCCAACAGCAACGACCAGGAAAATCACAGGAAAATCACAGAAAATCACACTGTCAAATCACAGGAAAATCACAGAAAAATCACACTGTCAAATCACAGGAAAATCACACTGTCAAACCACAAGAAAATCACACTGTCAAATCACAGGAAAATCACACTGTCAAATCACACTGTCAAATCACACTGTCAAATCACACTGTCAAATCACAGGAAAATCACAGAAAAATCACAGGAAAATCACACTGTCAAATCACACTGTCAAATCACACTGTCAAATCACAGGAAAATCACAGAAAAATCACAGGAAAATCACACTGTCAAATCACACTGTCAAATCACACTGTCAAATCACAGGAAAATCACAGAAAAATCACAGGAAAATCACACTGTCAAATCACAGAAATATCACAGGAAAATCACACTGTCAAATCATAGGAAAATCACAGAAAAATCACAGGACAATCACAGAAAAGTCACAGAAAATCACACTGTCAAATCACAGGAAAATTACAGAAAATCACACTGTCAAATCACAGGAAAATCACACTGTCAAATCACAGGAAAATCACTGTCAAATCACAGAAAAATCACACTGTCAAATCACACTGTCAAATCACAGGAAAATCATACTGTCAAATCACACTGTCAAATCACCGAAAAAATCACAGGAAAATCACACTGTCAAATCACAGGAAAATCACAGAAAAATCACAGGAAAATCACACTGTCAAATCACAGGAAAATCACAGGAAAATCACACTGTCAAATCATAGGAAAATCACAGAAAAATCACAGGACAATCACAGAAAAATCACAGAAAATCACACTGTCAAATCCCAGGAAAATCACAGAAAATCACACTGTCAAATCACAGGAAAATCACACTGTCAAATCACAGAAAAATCGCACTGTCAAATCACACTGTCAAATCACAGGAAAATCATACTGTCAAATCACACTGTCAAATCACAGAAAAAAAATCACAGAAAAATCACAGGAAAATCACACTGTCAAATCACAGGAATATCACTGGAAAATCACAAAAAGATCACAGAAAATCACACTGTCAAATCACAGAAAAATCACAGGAAAATCACACTGTCAAATCATAGGAAAATCACAGAAAAATCACAGGACAATCACAGAAAATCACACTGTCAAATCACAGGAAAATCACAGGAAAATCACAGAAATATCACAGAAAATCACACTGTCAAATCACAGGAGAATCACAGAAAAATCACAGGAAAATCACACTGTCAAATCACAGGAAAATCACAGAAAATCACACTGTCAAATCACAGAAAAATCACAGAAAATCACACTGTGAAATCACAGGAAAATCACTGGAAAATCACTGGAAAATCACAAAAAGATCACAGAAAATCACACTGTCAAATCACAGGAAAATCACAGAAAAATCACACTGTCAAATCATAGGAAAATCACAGAAAAATCACAGGACAATCACAGAAAAAAATCACAGAAAATCACACTGTCAAAATCACAGGAAAATCACAGAAAAATCACAGAAAATCACACTGTCAAATCACAGGAAAATCACACTGTCAAATCACAGGAAAATCACAGGGAAAAAAAAAATCACACTATCAAATCACAGGAAAATCACAGAAAAATCACAGAAAATCACACTGTCAAATCACAGAAAAATCACACTGTCAAATCACAGGAAAATCACACTGTCAAATCTGGTACTACTGACTTACTTTTCACAAATAGACGTGATTTAACATGATATTTGAGGCTGAAGGAAACATTTAAAATCAGACCATGAGCCGAGGCTGAGACAAAAACACAACACAAACACAATAAAAACACCACACAAACACAACACCGTAACACTAACACTAATTCATAATTATTATGAACAGATTTGCACAAGTAGATTTTCAAGTTTCCAAGTTTAAACCAAACTCAGGGTCTGACCCAAACTATATACTGTTAGCTGTAGACTTAGCAAACACACCTGCTAACTAGCAAACATCACCTGTAATCAGCCTAACGATGGACTTTGTGCTTCGGCGACGCTGCGTTTGCCTTTTGCCTCGTTCGTCTCACTCACGTTTGACTGATAAGACTCTCAGGAAGCACTCAGGAAGCACGACCCCATCTGATCAATGCATCAACAAACAGGAAATGCAACAACACACGAAACAGCGGAGCCCGCGGCGCTGTGTGCAGGCCGAGCGCGACCGGGGCCGGGGAACGCTCCAAAATTCTAATAAAAGCAGAGGAAGCTAAGGGCAATGATAGATATGCTCGCAATGGATTCATTTATAGAGTGCAAGTCTATTGTTGGATAATAATTCAAACAGCCTGCTTCTTTCAGCCGGGCTCGATGGGGTTCCCTGGAGGACACGGTGCTGGAGTCATCTGCATGTGTGTGTGTGTGTGTGTGTGTGGGCGTGCACGTGGGCAGTCTGCTAGCGTGCACGCCGTTCGCTAACACAATTTTGGCGTTGCCGCTCTCCCCGGGGCGAGGCGCGGGACAGGAGATTTATGTTCACTGTCGTCCACACGCGGCTCCTCCAGCGAGCTCTGCGCTCATTAAGGAGGCTACACGGTCATACGTGTTCCTCTAACAAGCTGCATGCCAACCCCCCCCACCTCCACACCAGCCCAACACCACCCCAACACCAGCCCAACACCACCCCAACACCACCCCAACACCACCCCAACACCACCCCAACACCACCCCAACACCAGCCCAACACCACCCCAACACCACCCCAACACCCCCCACCGCTCCACGCCTGATGGATTGGAGGTAGAGCCACTGCCCCGTGAGCAGGAAGTATGGGATCATCTGCAGGAAAAATACAAATATATAAAGAACAACACGTATTTAAATCTACACAAACTTTTACATAAATGTGCGACGACACAAACTGCAGCTTTTACATTTATAATAAACATAAACATTTTACATTTATAATAAACAAACATTTTACATTTATAATAAACATGTAGGAGACAGTATGACTGATGATGCTTTGAATGTTCCACAGTACGACATTAAACTTGTGCATCTCCACAGACAAAAGTCTCATCAGATCTGAGTCTGGATTTGAGGGTAGACCGCTGGGAATACCTGCTGCCACAGGGGGGCGCCAGTGGGAAGAACTGCTGTTGTGTCCTTAGGCAAGACACTTCACCCACAGTGCCTCAAATGAAAGTGGTGAGTGAGCTGGAGGTGGAGCCGATGGTGCAGATCAGGAGCCTCACTTCCATCAGTCTGTCCCAGGGTCAGGTCCATGTTAGCTCATGTTAGCTCATGTTAGCTCGTGTTAGCTCGTGTTAGCTCATGTTAGCTCATATTAGCTCATGTTAGCTCATGTTAGCTCATATTAGCTCATGTTAGCTCATGTTAGCTCATGTTAGCTCATGTTAGCTCATGTTAGCTCATATTAGCTCATGTTAGCTCATGTTAGCTCATATTAGCTCATGTTAGCTCATGTTAGCTCATATTAGCTCATGTTAGCTCATATTAGCTCGTGTTAGCTCATGTTAGCTCATATTAGCTCATGTTAGCTCATGTTAGCTCATATTAGCTCGTGTTAGCTCATGTTAGCTCGTGTTAGCTCATATTAGCTCATGTTAGCTCATGTTAGCTAGTGTTAGCTCATATTAGCTCATGTTAGCTCATGTTAGCTCATGTTAGCTCATATTAGCTCATATTAGCTCATATTAGCTCGTGTTAGCTCATGTTAGCTCATGTTAGCTCATATTAGCTCATGTTAGCTCATGTTAGCTCATATTAGCTCATGTTAGCTCATGTTAGCTCGTGTTAGCTCATGTTAGCTCATTTTAGCTCATATTAGCTCATGTTAGCTCATGTTAGCTCATGTTAGCTCGTGTTAGCTCGTGTTAGCTCATGTTAGCCCATGTTAGCTCGTGTTAGCTCATGTTACCTCATGTTAGCCCATGTTAGCTCGTATTAGCTCATCTTAGCTCGTGTTAGCTCATGTTACCTCATGTTAGCTCATGTTAGCTCATGTTAGCGTCTTTGCAGCCAGGTCCATGTTAGCTCATGTTAGCTCATATTAGCTCATGTTAGCTCATGTTAGCTCGTGTTAGCTCGTGTTAGTTCATGTTAGCTCATGTTAGCGTCTTTAGCTCTGGTGGCTGTGCTCTTTGATCAGACCCGGTGGGAGTGTTCGTCGTCTTAATGTAAGAAACATGTCCAGGAGGGGGCGGTGTGTCACGGCCGGATGCTTTTATGAGGTTACGTCACCTCTGCGGATGGAGCTGTGAGTACTCAGAGTATCCGTGAGAGTATAAGTACTTTTACCTGAGTACTTTTTGCCCTTGAGTCTTGTAAACTCAATGGAGGCGACTAAATGTAATAAAAGCATCTGAGCGTGATGTTCGGCTCTTATCCTCGAGATGTTTAGTGGATTCTGACGTAAACCCGTCTCAGAAAACTGGCTCTGATTCAAACTTATAAAAGTGAGACGAGGAGCTACACGAGATTAAACCGAGAGGAACCTAGAAGAAGAAACAACAGAAGAAGAAACAAAAAACATTATTTTTGTCTCTCAGGGCCTGACTATTTCTGTCGGTGTTTTTTCTCAGCTGTGGGAGGTGGATCTGAAAACATTTCGTAGAAGAAGAAGAGCTGAAGAATCTGAGTGAGTCATGGATCTGCAGAAGAAACGGCTCCAATCAAATATCGACACTGATCCGATACGACGGCGGTGCTTTGGAGGAGCCGACCCAGTCTCTCTGTTTCACTTCAGAGCAGAAGATGTGTCTTTTTAAACAGATAAATGTGAGAAAATGAAATAAGAAATCACCATTAGACACAAATATGAGCAACCAAAGAGCCAATCAGGAGCGAGGTTGTTGAAGGTAACGCCCCTTCCCGCCCACATCACTGGTTTAACAGGGAGCGAGCGCTTAGCAACACTGTCAATCAAACCTGTTGCTAACGCTAACAGGAGCGACGTCGGGGACAGAAGGACCTGATGTGTCTGTTATTAATGTTCATATGTTGATTTACAGACACAGACGTGAAATAAAAACCCCAGGATCATGTAGAGGGTTAATACAAACATTTAAGACCAACATGAGTCTGACAGCAGCAGGGACAGAGAGAGGGGACAGAGTTTTTCAATAGAAAGTGAACTGGAGCCAGAGTCGATGGAGCAGGAAGTGCAACATGATCACTTCCTGTTTGAACGCGGCGTTAGCAGGTTAGTTCTGTCCGTTTATATAAACCTTCTGTGAAGTTTACACAATCACACAGTAAATAATTGTATGTCCCAGATAAAAAAAACAAAACATTTTATTATTTTTACTGAAGTTAAATCCACTTTATTAAATCTTCTGTTTATTTATCACATTTTACAAACAAAACAGAATCAAAAGTTCAACAACTTAACAACATTTGTGGATCTTGCTGCAGAAATTTTAATATTGCATCAGTCATATTAGTAAAACTGGTCACAGCAACAACACAAAACAACACAAAACAGCACAAAACAACACAAAATGACACAAAACAACACAAAACAACACAAACCAACACAAAACAACACAAAATAGCACAATACAAAACACAAAACAACACAATACAAAACACAAAACAACATAAAACGATAGGAAACGACACAAAACGACACAAAACGACACAAAACGACACAAAACTAAACAAAATGACACACAGTCCCCCAGACGCCTCCACACTGTCATATTCACGTTTCAGTTCTGGATTATTGGACATGTTCATCTTTCTCTAAATGTTCAGCTTTAATCTTTATCTCGTTACGTTTTAATGACTCGACTCTGATATGAAATTTAAATATTTGCTGTGCTCGCCGCGTCGGCCGCACTAATGAGCTTTAGCGTTGGAGTGTTTGCTGATCTCTGTCGTTCCCCGATACGAGACGAGCGTCGCTCCATCAGGTCGGACTGAAGCACGAGGCCACACGAGGTTTGTTTGTCCCGCCGCTCGGTCTGTTTCGCTCCAGAATCGTGACGCCTCCTGTTTGGAGAGACTCGGCCGAGCGGAGCCGTGCACGTGTCGCTCGATGTCGCTCCATCGAGCCGTGCACGTGTCGCTCGATGTCGCTCCATCGAGCCGTGCACGTGTCGCTCGATGTCGCTCCATCGAGCCGTGCACGTGTCGCTCGATGTCGCTCCATCGCCTCCGTCGGCCTTTTCTTGTCATGTTAATCAGCCGCATTCAAACCCAGATCTGCCTTTGTTAAAACGTTTGATGGGAACTCGTCGCTTTGCTGGAGACGTGCAGAATGGAGCGACTTACGTTGAAAAGCCGCTTAACGAAAACTAACTGGATGCAATTAGGCTTATCCACGAGGAGAAGAAAAGACGAGAAATAGACTGAGGACTTAGACCTGCAGGACTTTGGAGAACTTCAACAAGTGAAAGGTCTGCTCTGTGTTTGGGGTTTTAAGCGACGCAGACGACAGGAACGAAGGAAAATCCGAAGAATTTCACCACGAGCTGGAGAAAAGTACAAATCTTAATCCAAACGTGCTTAAAAAAGTCTTATTTTAGAGTCTTTTTCCGGAGGATAAGTCGCACCAGCCAAGAAATGCCCCTGATCTGCAGCGTTTAACCTTTTCATCTGGAACAAACTCGGGTTTAATACGACAAACATTTGAGAAATTTAATCTAAAACGACACATCAGGAGCATTTATTTATTATTTAAGTAAATCAAATAAATGATGTTTCTCTCTGTAACTTTTCAAATTCCTTTTTAAAGTAAATCTTCTTTTCACAAGCCAAAAGAAAAAATAATAATAATTTCATTCCCTGGAAATTCAACTTTCAAACTTTTAACAGTCTGAGTTTTGGAGCAGAAAAAGTGAAAACAAATATTCCAGCTCAGTTTTTGCTCCGCTCTGATTGACTCTGAGTCTGTGCACCAGTGCATTCTGGGACTTGTAGTACTAGCGGTGCCTGAACATTTGATCTGATCATGGGCCAAAGTTTGACATTTTTGTTTTAAAATGATTCACTGTATTTTCCAGAGTTTAAGAACTACATAATAACATCGTCTTATAGTCTGGAAAATACAGTACTTCATCTTAGTAACATGTTATAGTTTAAATGTGTTAAATGTTTAAAATGTGCCGCTGGCTCTGCCTCTGCTGGACCGAGCTCGTGTGAAACGTCTGGAGCTAAAACCAGAGGCGGCTCTTTCTCTCGTGAAGCGTCGCAGATTCAGACGAGTGAGACGTTTATGATGAAGAGTCTCGACCTTTAACATCTCCGTGTTTATGTAACTGCAGATACTCATTAAAAACGCTCATAATCACTCACCTAAAGCCGCTGTAGCTGCTCCGTTTGGTCATAATGATTTTTATAATGAAGATGCACGGCTCTGTTTCCTGAGCACAGAACGAGCTGGACACAGGTGATGCTCCTGTTTTTTTTAAAGTTCTGCAGAGGCCAGGTCCAGATCAGGTTCACGATGGGAGTCGGGCCAAACCTTCTTTACGATCCGGCGGCGGCGACTGAAGGTGTGGACCTACATGCTCCGCAGCTGTCTATAACTCAGGCCGAACTCGCAAATAAAGAGCTCTGCAGTCACATTTTACACAGCCGTAAACTGTAACTTAATAACGGCGGCTCGTATCGTGGGCGAGCTCGTATCGACGGCGTGCTGCACCGCGCCGCTTCACACATGATGGAGGAGACGTTAACAGCATCATTACCGCGGCGGGACGTTGTAATCAAACGACTCGGAGTTATTCAAACTAACAGAGAGTGAAAAATAATCCACGACCAGCAGAGCGTCCCCGGACCTCTAATGGACCCGGCGACAGAGACAGAGTTTAACGTGGGAACATCAGGCGTCGGGAGGTGACGACGCTGAAGCTGTTTCACTCACAAAAACATCACCGTGTCACATATATTTGGCCGTTTTTCTCCCACCAACGGCGTCGAGCGGAAGTGATCATCAAACACACAACTTCACTCCATTGACGATCAGAGGAGTTATTTTTTTATTTTATTAATATTACTTTTCTTTCTCCTCATTTAATTCTATCAGTGTATGTACCTCTTCTGTTTGTCTCTATTTTATTTATTTTTTCATTTATTTTATACTTTTTTTTTTCTCTTCTTTTATAAAACTGTGTCAAACTCTAAAGTCAAAAGTCGAGCATAAAACCTGCCGAGCCTCGTGGCGTGTCCTGCACAGGGGGTGGAGCCTGTTCTGAGTTTTACATCTTTTTGAGGCTCCATGTTTTTCATTTATAAACTGCAGAAACAGAAACATGTTTCCACAAACACGTCTGTGTGGAGCAGAACGTGAGTGTGAACATGGGGACCAAACGGGTCTGTTGTCCCGGGCCCCAGGCTTTAGGGGCCCAGAAATGAACCTTCATCCTGTTCATTTATATCAGAGGGGGCCCGTCTGAGGCCTCCTGCCCCCGGCCCTGAAATGTCGACGCCTCTGCAGACTCTTAAACTCTCACAGATCTGAAAAGTGAACGATTCTGAAGCAGATGCTGTTGTGAGCCTCACTTTAGCTGCTCCAGTGTGAGGGGTTTTATTTCACAGTAACATGTGCCTTATTGAGGCTTTATTTGGCTTTAAACACACTTTTCTTTAGTCGTCTTCAGCAGCAGCAGGTCTGAACTGACTGAGGAGCAGTTCCTCCTTTAAGTTTCAGTATTTTAGCTGAAACGAGGCTGCAGACGTTTCAAATGAGACTCCAATGACCCTCTGCCCCGTGTCGAAAAACAGCTCAGAACGAGTCCAGTGAAAGTTTGTGGACCAGGTTTTTTATCTATTATGTTCAACTTTTTGGGGGAAAATCTAAACAAAATGATTCAGTTAAACAGAAACGACTGAAACAGAAGTGATGATGTAATATTTAAGTCTGTGTTTTTGTGCAGCGTTTGGTTCAAAGCTCAAACGTGTCTGTGCTGCGTCTAACTCCTGAAACACGAGGCTCTTACATAGATTAAAATCCTGAAGAGTCGTAACCTGGAGCTTCAAACACATCGGAAAAACACAACTGTAGATTCTCGTACAAAAGAACATTTATTTTCTTCTTTTATTGGCTCTTTCGCTCACACTCCTCCATTACACTCTCCCTGATTAATAACTCTGCAGTTTTGCTCTTTTGGTCGTTCACCCGCTCTTTCGTTCTTTCGTTTTTCGCTCTCTCGTTCCTTCGCTCTCTCGCTCCTTCGCTCTTTCGCTCTTTCGCTCTCTCGCTCTCGTTCTCGTCGGCTAAAGGCGGACGGCCCTCGGAAAGTGGCGTTTTATCATTGCGTTTGTAAAACTGTGGACAGGTCGATTCATTCAACACAAAGCTGTTTGGGTTGGCGCGCTCGGGCCAAAGCTGTTTGTGTTGGCGCCCCCTGGATATTTCTTTAAAAAGATATTTGGAGAGAGGTTTCAATTTCTGACTTGACTTCCAAAATAAACCTTTTCACTTCCAATGATACGAAACTAGAACAGTCCTCACAGCGAGCAGAGCTATTGTAAATTATGTCCCGGAGTCGTGCTGTGGAAAGCGAGAAAAAAAAAAAGAGGATTTGTCAAATGAGGGGAGCCCCCGGCCGACGGCTGGATCGGGGCGAGCGCTGGCTGCGACTCGGCTGCACTTCATCCACAGCCAAATTTACACAGCAGATAAAGCTGCGAGGTCTGCTCCAGTTAACCTGCGTGTTGTTAGCTGCGTGTCGTTAGCGTTCGGGCTAATTATCTGTGAGGAAAGGCTGCGCCGCCGCTGTTTCAGATGAGAGGCCGTGATTGTTCATTTAGACAAATAACATGATCAAGCTGCGCGTTTGAGTCTCTCTCCAGATCCACTCAGACGCAGCGAGACTCGAGCCGCCGTGATGTGGAAACAGACGAGCACTTTTCTGTTTCATTTAAAAAAACATCATGTCACTGTTTTGTTTTGGAGCTGGAACAAATGGAGCCGAGCAGCGACCGGCCGCTCGGTTCAGGACGGACGTTTTCCTTCTATTTTCCCACAGACTTTTCCAAAGGTCAAATATTAAGACGTCGTGGAGGCTGACCAACTACAGTAACTAATATCCAGGAGACGGTTTAGTCCAAAAAACACACTTAAAACACAAGATTCTGTGAAACGCTTTAGAAAAGAACGATTTTAAATAAAAGTACAGGTCTTGACATCATTAGTTACAAAGAAATGAAGTTTTAAACTTGTAATATTCATTTTTTTCTGGAAAGTCAGAGGGAAAAATGGATGAGAAATGTTCTTCTGGAAGCAGGAGGTGGGTGGTCGCTGTGGAGCTGCAGAGAACATCGTCCTGTGGAAAATACACAAGAAATTCAATGTGTTCAGGAAGAAGAGCTGTGACGCTCACTCTGCTCAAGATCCTGGTCAAAGAAGAAGAAGAAGAAGAAGAGCCTCTGAGCCTCCAACGCCGTGGATTTACCTGGAGCTCGAGTCCAGGGTCAGTGAAAAAGGTTCAGACACATTTCAACAGTCGATTTTGTTGGATTCTGTTGGATTTTGTTAGATTCTTTTAGATTCTTTTTGTGTTGGATTTTGTTAGATTCTTTTAGATTCTGTTGGATTGTGTTGGATTTTGTTGGATTCTGTTTTAGATTCTGTTGGATTTTTTTGGATTCTGTTGGAATATGTTGGATTTTTGTTGGATTCTGTTGGATTTTTGTTGGATTTTGTTGGATTTTTGTTGGATTTTGTTGGATTTTGTTGGATTCTGTTGGATTTTTGCTGGCTTTTGTTGGATTCTGTTGGATTTTGTTGGATTTTGTTGGATTTTGTTGGATTCTGTTGGATTTTGTTGGATTCTGTTGGATTTTTGTTGGATTTTGTTGGGTTTTGTTGGATTTTGTTGGATTCTGTTGGATTTTGTTGGATTCTGTTGGATTTTTTTTTTATTTTGTTGGATTTTTGTTGGATTTTGTTGGATTCTGTTGGATTTTGTTGGATTTTGTTGGATTTTTGTTAGATTCTGTTGGATTTTTTTTAAATTCTGTTGGATTTTGTTGGAGTTTTTGGGATTCTTTTGGATTTTGTTGGATTTTGTTGGATTTTGTTGGATTTTGTTGGATTCTGTTGGATTTTTGTTGGATTCTGTTGGATTTTTGTTGGATTTTGTTGGATTCTGTTGGATTTTGTGGCACTTTGGGTCTAGTCTCTGTTAAATAAATGTGTTTGGGATTATATCCAGATTAACAGATTATTTCCTGGCCCCTGGTGTAGATTATCTCAGTGGTTTCCCACATTTCCCCTCATTTTGCAGAACATGTTGAGTAAGCGGTAAACGAGGAGGCGTGTGTTAGACAAACGCACGGCTCCTCGTTGTTTACGGCTGTTTCCACGGCGACAAACTGAACGGCGTCACCTGTGAAGAGTCTGTTCTTCTGTCTCAGATGTGTGTTTTTCAGGGTTTTAAATGAAGCTCGTCTCTGCGTCTCTGCCGGGCGTTTGTTTACACGTTGCTGTGGTGATGTCATGGCGACGGACGCAGAACGACGCTGCTGGAAAAGACGACACAACAGTAATGACCATAAAGAAACAGAAATGAAAGATAAATGATGCCATCACGTCCGTTTTATCTGTTTTATCCTGGGCCGAGTCGCGGAGGCATCAGTTTAAGAGGGACTCAGACTTCCCTCACCCCAGGCGCTTCCTCCAGCTCCTCCAGAGGGACCCGAGGCGTCCCCAGACCAGACACAGTCCCTCCATCTGAAGCCGTTCCTTCTTTAAACTTCACAGTCGGGTTTGGACCTCGCCGACTCGTCTTTGGTCTCGACCCCCCAGGTTGAAGCGGCTGCATTACGTCAGTTTTAGAGCTTTTCTAAATAAACGTCAATACTTTAAATATTTGGACCTGTCTCTGTTGGTGCGCTCCAGCTCACACCGTTGGACTGGTGCGTCTCGTGTTTATTCTCCTGTAATGTGACTCTGACTGAGATATAAAACTATTCAACTTTCCAAAACAAAAGGAGCCAGGCCCCGGTGCTGCTGGAGCTTCACAGTTTCACAGTTTCATAGTTTCATAGTTTCATAATGACGCTGGAATGAAACACGCTGAAGCTCCAGTGAAACCCGAGGTGCTGTCGTCTCTGAACTCGCTGCTGTTCTCACATTTGTGTTTTGTAATAAACATTTGTTACAGGTTCCGCTCTGAAATGAAAACCAGGTGCTCGTCTCTCTCTGTCGGTTTGAAAACATTTTACTGGCTCCTTTTGGCCCCTAAAAGAAACACACCGACACAACCTGGGACAGATCTTTTACACTGTTATTCTCCAGCAAATTCGTATCCATTTATAGAAAGTGGAGCATTATGGGTATCAGAGCTCGCGTCCCCGGTGAGTCTGGGATGTCCTGCAGTATTCTGGCCCTCCGCACACACAGAGGCACTTTAATTATCCCCAGCTGTGCCTCGTGTCCCGTCCCAGCTGTGCCTCCTCGTCCCTCCGTCCTCTTCGCCATCATCACGCTCCAGCGGTCAAGGTGAGTCACGCTGCTGCATAAATCTGCAAATATCCGACTGCAAGTGAGAAAATCAGCAGAAAATAAAACCTCTGCAATTCTGTGGCTGTCAGAGCGTCGACACTATTCCCTGCAGGGGGCGCTGTTTAGAGGACACGCCGTTTTTCATGGTGAGTGGAGGAGAGACCACAATGCACTGGGAGAGTCAAGAACCCCAGAGACAGGACTTTAACACAGCCTCTCTCAGTCTAGCATCCATACCCATGATCCTTTGCAGCTGATGTCATCATGGTTTCCTGGGGGTGTGAGGCTAACTGGAGGCACTGCTCTGTCTGAGGCTCTGTTAGACTTTAATCTGAGCCTTGTTTTAACACAATCTGACCAGAAAGAGCTGACTTATCTGAACTACGTGTGAGGAGAACTGCGCTGTTAAACAAGTTCCAAGCTACCATTAGCATTAGCATTAGCATTAGCATTAGCCAACAGTTTTTCAGTGACAAACTCCTAAAAGGACCATGAACGCTGGGATTGATCACAGGCTCCTGAACATGTGCTCTTTAAATCCAGTTTGTATTTTTCAGTTTTCAGACGATCTTAAACCTGTCGCTATGGTAACAGCTGAAGATTCCACCATAGACATACAGGCAGGCCTCTCCCCCGTGTGAAGTCACTGTCTTCAGAGGATTTCCACTCAATAGTCCTCAGGCTCAGCGAGGGGCTGGACTCCTCTGAAGACGTTCTTTGAGGATGTTCTTTGAGGACGTTCTTTGAGGACGTTCCTTTTACTTCACTGAGGACGTTCCTTTACTCCTTTGAGGATGTTCTTTTACTCCTTTGAGGATGTTCTTTTACTCCTTTGAGGACGTTCTTTGAGGACGTTCTTTTACTCCTCGGAGGACGTTCTTTTACTCCTTTGAGGACGTTCCTTTACTCCTCTGAAGATGTTCCTTTACTCCTCTGAGGACGTTCCTTTACTCCTTTGAGGACGTTCCTTTACTCCTCTGAGGACGTTCCTTTACTCCTCTGAGGACGTTCCTTTACTCCTCTGAGGACGTTCGTTTACTACTTTGAGGACGTTCTTTTACTCCTTTGAGGACGTTCTTTTACTCCTCTGAAGATGTTCCTTTACTCCTCTGAGGACGTTCCTTTACTCCTTTGAGGACGTTCCTTTACTCCTCTGAGGACGTTCCTTTACTCCTCTGAGGACGTTCGTTTACTACTTTGAGGACGTTCTTTTACTCCTCTGAGGACGTTCGTTTACTCCTTTGAGGACGTTCTTTTACTCCTTTGAGGACGTTCCTTTACTCCTTTGAGGACGTTTACTCCTCTGAGGACGTTCCTTTACTCCTCCTGGACGTTCTTTTACTCCTCTGAAGATGTTCCTTTACTCCTCTGAGGACGTTCCTTTACTCCTTTTGGACGTTCCTTTACTCCTCTGAGGACGTTCCTTTACTCCTCTGAGGACGTTCCTTTACTCCTCTGAGGACGTTCGTTTACTACTTTGAGGACGTTCTTTTACTCCTCTGAAGATGTTCCTTTACTCCTCTGAGAATTTTTTTCTTTTACCTTTACATCAATGTTTTATGTTTTTGTTTTTAGTTTTGATCCATCATAAACACAGATCATTATTTATATTTTATTTATTCTAAACCTCTGTATCGATTGTAAATGTTAATGGTACAAACTGAACTCCTTTGTCAAACTTCGGAGCCTCATTAGTTTTTCTGACTCTATATAAAATACATAAATATTTAAAATTGTTCTGTTTTTTTCCATAATCAGATGCATAGATCAGACACTCAGGCCCTTTAAACATGTGAATAACTTGTTATTGATCATTGACTCTGCTGACCACAGGATGAGCTGCTCTCAGTGCTGGACCTTCATCTCGGTGCTGGAGGTTCATCTTGGTGCTGGATGTTCATCTTGGTGCTGGATGTTCATCTCGGTGCTGGAGGTTCATCTCGGTGCTGGAGGTTCATCTCGGTGACACTCTGATCTTTGGTCTCGGTGCTGGAGGTTCATCTTGGTGCTGGAGGTTCATCTCGGTGCTGGAGGTTCATCTCGGTGCTGGAGGTTCATCTCGGTGCTGGAGGTTCATCTCGGTGACACTCTGATCTTTGGTCTCGGCTGGAGGTTCATCTCGGTGCTGGACGTTCATCTCGGTGCTGGATGTTCATCTCGGTGCTGGAGGTTCATCTTGGTGCTGGATGTTCATCTCGGTGACCCTCTGATCTTTGGTCTCGGTGCTGGAGGTTCATCTCGGTGCTGGAGGTTCATCTTGGTGCTGGAGGTTCATCTCGGTGCTGGAGGTTCATCTCGGTGACACTCTGATCTTTGGTCTCGGTGCTGGAGGTTCATCTCGGTGCTGAGGTTCATCTCCACACTGAACCGCTGATCTTCTGACCTGCTTCGGCTCCTTGTATTCAAACGTTTCACCTCTGTGTGGATGTTGTATGTGGACGCGTCGGCTCTGTGTCTGTGTGGTTAATTATTTTTGCTTTATGTGGGAGGAAACAGGAAGCGCCTCGGGTTGGGTTTGATCCGGTGCCATCCTGGACAGTTGCTGCAGCTTTTATCACGAGAAGCAGTTTGTAGGTAAGAGGTAATTATTTTGGCCGAGCTTAAATACACCAGCCTCATTAAGGCTCAGTGAGAGCGGCAGGACGGGTCAATTATCCAACGCGCTCTGTATTTTAGGATCCTGCTAACGCCTACTGACCGCTATAAATATGAAGCTCCAAACGGCAGCACATTACACTCAACAAACACAAAATAAAGCAGGTTACACAGCTCCGTCAGCCTCTGAACGTCTGCACTCGTGTGTTTGTAGGTGAAAATGTTCCTAGTGCTCAGAAACCACCAAGTACTTTATAAACGAGAGTGTGAAATTACATCTAAAAGAGCGTTTGAGTGGCCTTACATAATCTAGATCTGGAGTATTGTTTTTGGACTTTATCCACAGATTTATGTTTGATTTTCAGATGAATGAAGCGACTCAAGAAGAGTCTGTGTGAAGGACGAGACAGAGTGAGACGTCAGCACAGCGACAGCTCCACTCTGGGTCACACTATGGGTCACTCTGGTCACACACTGGTCACACTCTGGGTCACTCTGGTCACTCTGGTCACAGTCTGGGTCACTCTGGGTCACTCTGGATCACACTGGGGTCACTCTGGTCACACTCTGGGTCACTCTGGGTCACACTGGTCACACTCTGGGTCACTCTGGGTCACTCTGGGTCACACTGGCCACACTCTGGGTCACACTGGGTCACTCTGGGTCACTCTGGTCACTCCTGTCGGACTGTTCCCATCTGCGCTCTGCTCTGGTCCCGTTGGGAGGTTCAGGGGGTGGTACAGTGACCACAGCGAGGGCTGTTAGGGTCATTACGGGCTCCTCTCGGCTCCATATTTCCAGTTTTCTGATGAGAGCCAAATGTTGTGGTGGAATCCCCGTGTCAGCGCGCCTTTGTTCCCCTCGCTCAGCTCCTGACCGGCCCATGCCAGCACAGCTGTGAGCGGCAGCGTGTAATAAAAGTCTAATGCGAGCAGCTGCTGGGGTTTAGTCTGTAATGAGATGGTGTGTGAGATTACCACACTTCACTAGTCTCACTGTCCCCCCAATGGTACAATTACACTTTAGATATGCCTAATGGAATATCTACACAACGCCTGTAAGCAAACGCATAACGAGCTTTAGCTTAGCCTCTTGCTTTGGTCTCGCTCTGTCTCTCCATCGCGCCGCCGCTCGCACACAGCTGCGCGGCGCTGCCCCCAGAGGAGACGCGCTGCACCTCCAGGAGCAGATGAAGGAAACAGGCTGCGTTTGTGGAATGAAAGCCTTTGCTCTGAAGATTCCCACAGAGACGGACGAGCGCTGCCCCCCGAGGCCCGAGCTCTGGAAACGCAGTTTGTGCTCACATCCACCCGACAAATCACCGGCCCGACAGCGAGAAGAGTTGAAAGGCTGTGTCAACTTCATTAGGCGTCAGTGTGAGAGCGGTACAGGACGCAGCGACCCACATGGTCCCACACACCCGGGACAATAGAACAGGGCCTGGCTCTGCGGCGCCTTTAGACCTGCTAAAGAGCCTTTGTGATGCTCCGTTTTATTATGCTAAACTCTTTTCTCCTGCACTTTTTCATTAACTCCTAACCCATTGACTTGCTTATTTCACATTAGAATCTGCGTTGTCCCGTCTCGTGTTTGTTAACCTGTCCTCCTTCCCGCTTCCCGTCTTATCCCATTATTCCGGCACCATCCCGGGTTGACGGATGAGATGCTTGTTATGCCGTCGCACCTTCTCAGAGGAGCGTCGCAGTGAAAGAGCGTCTGGGCACGGACCTGTCACTGCACAGTCCAGATAATGGGCCCAAAGGTGCCACGGCCTCATCAGGGCAAAAGGGGGCGCTGTGCGTAATGGAGACTCCTATTCATTATTTCAAGCACAAAGAGCAAACTCTGTCCAAAAAGGAGTAAGAACAACCTGAGTGACTTTACAATAAACTTTAATTTAATGCTGCACTAGGGAACTTTTCTTTCTTTTATGGAGATGTTACAGAAGTGAGTATAAGACCAGGACATGTCCAGATGTGACCAGTGTGACCAGAGTGACCAGTGTGACCAGAGTGACCAGTGTGACCAGAGTGACCAGCGTGACCAGAGTGACCAGTGTGACCAGAGTGACCAGTGTGACCAGAGTGACCAGTGTGACCAGCGTGACCAGCGTGACCAGAGTGACCAGCGTGACCAGAGTGACCAGTGTGACCAGTGAGACCAGTGTGACCAGAGTGACCAGTGTGACCAGTGAGACCAGTGTGACCAGCGTGACCAGAGTGACCAGTATGACCAGTGTGACCAGCCGACACTAAAGAATGTACAGAAAAATCTGCTTGGAAATGAGCAGAAACATAAAACCTGCAGAGACAGACGTCCCTCAGAGTCGGACACGAGACTGGACCATGTCACGATGTTTAATCTGTCCAACCTGAGAGCTGACCCCGAACAATCTGACCCCGAACAATCTGACCCTGAACAATCTGACCCTGAACAATCTGACCCCGAACAATCTGACCCTGAACAATCTGACCCCGAACAATCTGACCCCGAACAATCTGACCCCGAACAATCTGACCCTGAACAATCTGACGTTTAGTGACCCGCCCAGTGAGAACAGGAGCTTCTGTTTAAAGATGCAAAAAATACATGAAATATGGATTAAATTAATGCTACACTGTGAAACTTTTAGGTAAAGCAAAATAAACCATCTTCAAACAGTAGTTTTTAATATAACTTCTTTTTGAGAATTCGGAAAATAAAAAAAAAAAAAAAAACTCTAATTATATTATTTGATGTTCATTTTAATTATTATTTAGTTAATTTTTTCTTCTAATTCCTCCTTAAAGGTAAAGTTCTTCAGAGTTTGGACTCGTCAACGTCCAAAAACCCACCTCACATGTGACCACGAGGATTTCAGGGGGAAATACCTGCAAAATATTCAATACTCATACTTGTACTTGTACTTGAGTACTGTGACTGTGCAGTGTCTGGACACTGTCCTCTGGTCTGGACACTGTCCTGGACACTGTCCTCTGGACACTGTCCTCTGGTCTGCTGTTTTCTCTGAGGCTGGACTTTGTAAATCGTTTCTCTCGGGAGAAACATGTTGGAAACGTCTCGCTCTGTGCGTCGGTTCAATTCCACCTGAAAACTCCAGACAATTAGGGCAGAAGATGGAGCCAAAATGAGGTCATTTACAACAGCTCCAGCCCCAGAGTTCTAGCTCCAGCCCCAGTCTGTTCTTAGGGGGAACGTAACACACTGACACAGAGGAGGGGCGGGTGATGAGGGGGGCGGGTGATGATGAGTGGGGGAGGGGAGGGGGGGGGGGGGGGGGGGGGGGGGGGGGGGGGGGGTGATGCCAGCGGCGGCAGACACAGGATGGATGTGATGTCGACTTTAACGGCTGAAAACTCGATTTCTGGAGATATTTAGGAGGAGTCCGCTGAGAGCCTCCGGTCGTTCACTTTCTAAACGTTTTTGTTGGAGGCAGAGCCGGATTTTTGACTCAGACTGAAGCAAAAAACTCATTATCTCTCCATCTATTGAAACTGTGGCACCTGCGAGTACTGCGAGGACCTATGAGGACCTGCGAGGACCTGCGAGGACCTGCGAGGACCTGAAGGACCTGCGAGGACCACAGGACTGATGAGGGTCAAGATCTGAAAACTAACAAGCCAATCAGGACAGACTAAAATCATGACTAAAGCAGGACTGTACTGGACACTGGGATTAGAAACAGAAATGGCAGTGGCTCAGTTGGTAGAGCGTTTCTCCACTGATCTGAAGTTTTGTGGTTTGAATCCCGTCTCTCGACAGAACATCACCGGTCGAGTGATCAGATCCACTGACCCACAGGTTCTTTCGCTCTTTGAAGGTGGACAGAAAAAGCGCGTGTATAAAATGACGTTTAAGTGTGAAGTTCTGGCTGAGTTCCTCCAGGACGAGGCGTTTGTCATTTTACTGTTACGTTCTACAACAAAATACATTAAATATGTGCCATTTGTAACATTTGTATTTGTATGGTTTTTTTTCACCAGTAGATGACAGATGACTCATGGGCTCTGGTCGTCATCAGGCTAAAACTGGGACACAGTCAGAAAGAAGTAATGTAGACGGCATCTAGTGGTGACATGTGAGAATGACACGGGCGGGTTGGACAGACTTAGGACAGACTGTCGTAAAGTGGGGTGTGAGGCGGACCAAAGATGTGGGACTCGGGGCAAGTTTAAGGGAGTTTATTGAGAGAACAAGACACAACAGGTCCATGATCCAACATACAACCCTCTGGGTCCAGAGGTGCAGGGAACGACGAGACGAGAATACACCGGTGGCCTCGGGAGACAGGGTCGGAGAACACAGAAAAGGACACAGGCAGGACACTGGGCAGGACACTACGGGGCAGGACAAACTGGCAGGAAGCACAGCAGAGCAAACGAGGACAGAGATGTGAGCAGCACACAGACTGACGGTGAAATTCATCAGCGACCGCAGAGAGAGCTGGGTCCTGGCTCCTTTTATCCTCCTGCAGGTGAGTTTATTGCCCTGATGAGCTGCAGGTGTGTGTGGGAGGAGCCAGGGCTCCGCCCAGCTCTGGAGTCAGGCAGGTGAGGGAGGGGGAGGAGACACAGGAGGCAAAACAGGAGCAGGGAAGTGAGGATCATGACACAGACGGAGCTTTAAGGTTTGGTCTTTTTATATCAACTGTGGCTCTGTAAAATGTGATAAACTTTGATATAAACTGAGAGAACACAGTATGAAGATAACCCCTTACACGTCGCCATGCATCACCCCACAACCCTCTCGTTAGGAGGTGAGAGTCTTAATCACTGCACCACTGTGGCCTCGTTACTGCTGTAATATCAAAGAAAAGTTCCACAGTGTCTTTACTCCCTGGGCCTGAGCTCTACGGGACAGGTACAAACTGACAAAATGTTGTGCTTAGCAAACGAGCCGTCACGCCGCACACCGCCGGCGCTTTATCAAGCTAACGCAGACAAGCTAGTTCCCCCATTATAAATGCAAAGGATGATGAAGCTATTACAAGGCTAATATTTGAGTCTGGACTGCGCACGGCCTTATCGCCGAGCTCCTTCCATCTCTTTCATTAGAGCCACCTCGTCGTGTTATTAGCATCAGCCACGAGACGACACGAGCGGCCCGAGATAACACCGCGGCCCTTGATTAAAAGTGGCCCATTACGTGAAGCGCGGCGTGAGTCTATCTGCTGATCTAACGCGCACAGACAGGGTGATGTGTAGAGACATAAAAGTTAAGAGAATATCAGATCAGCAGTATGAAGATAACTGGTCTGACACGGCGCCGTTGCATCAGGAGCTAACGGCTCAGATAATCTGTCTCATCGTTCAATAGAATTTCATCATCTGGGATTAGCAGCGTTAACAGTGTCTCAGCGGCAAATGGGTTTCCCCCAGTGTTAATCTCAATCAGAGCCACGGCTTTATTTTTATATTTTAAATTTAAAATGGGCTCATGTTTTTGTGTTAAAGAAGAAACAGATGAACAAAGATGGAGGACGGTCCAAATAAAACACTTTAAAGTCACTGTTTGTTTCATATTTGCACATGTCGGACACACGGATGTTAAACTCCGGTGTTACCGTGGTTACGAGGGGCAAAAGAAAATAAAACTGGAGAAGGAAGAGCGGACGTCACAGTGGGCGTGTCACAGTTGGTGTGTCTCAGTGGGCGTGTCTCAGTGGGCGTGTCACGGGGGCGTGTCACAGGGGGTGTGTCACAGAAGAAACATGTCTGGTTTGAACACGTCTGGTTTAAGCAGCTCTCACTGTCGTGTGTAACATGTTGGAGGAAGTATCGACACAAACCAAACTTCAACACTTGTTCTGACGTTGTTCTGAAGCCACGAGCCGAGCGGCGCCCTCTGTGGTGGACTGATAATATTACATCATGCTCCACCTAAACCAGGGGTGTCCAGACTTTTGTCACCAAGGGCCACATACTGAAACATATTTGAAGCAGAGGGAAACAGACCAGGGAGTCAGATGATGCATTTCGCACAGGTCTGACAGAGACATTGTGACTTTAATAAGACTTGAAGAGTATTTTTAGGTCTGTGCCAGTTTAGGAGGAGGCATGAGGGCCAACAAAAATTGGTCTGAGGGCCGCATTTGGCCCCAGGGCCGTAGTCTGGACAGTCCTGACCTAAACAAAGGCTCCTGTTCCTCAGCCTGCTCCTGCTCCTGCTCCTGGCAGGGCCTCGTCACCTCCCTCTTCCTGAGATGTAGGAATAGGTGAGAGTAAAGGAGAGAGGACTGTTCCCTGTGAACCTCCTCCAGCTGTCAGCCTGCTCCTGTCGTGTCCTGCTCCTGCTCCTGCTCCTGTCCTGCTCCTGTCCTGCTCCTGCTCCTGTCGTGTCCTGCTCCTGTCGTGTCCTGCTCCTGTCCTGCTCCTGCTTCTGTCCTGTCCTGCTCCTGTCCTGTCCTGCTCCTGTCCTGTCCTGCTCCTGTCCTGCTCCTGCTCCTGCTCCTGTCCTGCTCCTGTCCTGCTCCTGCTCCTGCTCCTGCTCCTGCTCCTGTCCTGCTCCTGCTCCTGTCCTGCTCCTGCTCCTGCTCCTGCTCCTGCTCCTGCTCCTGCTCCTCCTCCTGCTCCTGCTCCTCCTGCTCCTGTCCTGCTCCTGTCCTGCTCCTCCTGCTCCTGTCCTGTCCTGCTCTCCTGCTCCTGCTCTGTCCTGCTCCTGCTCCTGCTCCTGTCGTGTCCTGTCCTGTCCTGCTCCTGCTCCTGTCATGTCACCTCCTTCTTCCTGAGATGTTCGTAGGAGAGAGGACTGTTCCCTGTGAACCTCCTCCAGCTGTTAGCGCTCTACAGACCTGTGAGTTTATAATGAGCGTGGAAACAGCTGCTTCCCGACAGGCGAGGCCCTGCTCGCTCTAATCCTCCATCATTAAGCGGAGAGGAGGAGGGCGGGGGGAGCGCGGCACCCCGGGACACGCCGCCATCGGCACGCCACAGTCACGCCACAGCCACGCCACAGTCACGCCACAGTCACGCCACAGTCACCCGAGCGTTTTATGAGTCTGACCGGCCGGTGAGTGACCCTATTGATCTGCCTGATGTGGTCAGAGTTTATGTGAGACACGTGTGGACGTCTCGGGTTTAGGGCTGTGGCCGTTTGAAGTTTGACTAAAGTCGATTACGAGTAAATTACAACGAAAGTTTAACATTTGAAAAACTGTTTTGGTTTTATTCATTCATACATTTGCAAATTATAACTTTATTCTTATTTTCCATTTGTTAAAGTGCACTGTGTGACTTTACTGCATCCTGCCTGTTTCCATGGAGATGTTAAAGCTCCGCTCCGGAATATTCAACCCTGGCATTAAAGCTGCCATCTGTATCTTTAAGTACTACGGCTTTAAACTCGTCTCTGTAAATGTTAAACTCTTTGTGTTTTATTGCTGAAAAATACTTTACATTCTGAGGTCGCCTCTCCACAGATCTGACTTGTAACTTGGCCCTAAACTGTTACTCAACTGTAGTAGTGTAACTTTGCAGTATTTTTACTTTTACTTGAGTACTTGAGACTCATTTCATTACTTTTCAACAGTGATCGGCTCATTTAGCCCAACGTCACTCAGCTGTTTGGACTTAAGATCAGTGTCCAGGTTTAACATGAGCTCAGAACCGGAAAACCCGTCATTATGAACCCGTCATTATGAGGCCATTGCAGTGGACCGTGTGGTCAGTTTGAGTGTGGTTTGAGTCGATTCAGTCCATTTGAGTCCGTTTGAGTCAGTTTGAGTCCGTTTGGTTCCGTTTGAGTCCGTTTGAGTCTGTTTGGTTCCGTTTGAGTCAGTTTGGTTCCTTTTGGTTCCGTTTGAGTTTCCATTTTAGTCCATTTTCTCCTTGGGCAGTCGTTTGGGTAAAGCCCTAGTAAAAGGTAAAATCATGAAATCATGAAATGCTTCCAGAGAAAGGTCACACATAAATATTTCATGGTCTGATATTTCGTGTGGATTGAGTTTACGCTGTGACTCGAGATTCGCTCAAACATAATGTGACCGACTCAACAGCTTCAGGTCGTGACTCACAAACTCTTCTCTCAACGTCTCAATCACGAATCTGAAACACGACGAGCAGGACGTGGAAAACACTGTTTAAAGCTGCACTGTGTAACTTTACGGGTGATACACCAGCTTGTCTCCTTGGAGATGTTTGTACTTGTATAATGTTCTACAGTGTGGCATTAAACGTGCTGCTTTCTGCTCAGATATAAATATGTATATATATATGTTTTTTGTGCGTTCCAAACTGTGTGCAGGCTCGTCTCCCTCTTCAGTCCACAGATCTGATCTGTATGACGGCTCGGGGGCGTTACCTGTCTGTCACCATGACGATAGAAACACTGTGGAACATTTCAGAGCCTCTGTCCCTCAGTCCAGACGGTTCAGTCGTGAAAGACACTGAATCCTGTCAAGTGGACGATAGTTCGGCCAAATGGACAAAAGCAACGTTCACTCACAAACTTTTGTTTATTTGACAGAATCAGATCAAACCTGGAACGACGGAGGTATCGGATCACACCTGGACGATACCTGGACGATATCCTGGACAATATCTGGATGATACCTGGACAATACCTGGACGATGCCTGAATCAGATCACTCCTGGATGGGGCATTGGATCACTCCTGGACGATCCCTGGACGCCTGAGAGACACAGACGTTTGACAGAATTCAGCTTCTTTCATGATTCCAGGTAAAGCAGTGGCATGAGCACGTCCAGACAGGTGTTGCAAAGTGTCTTGCCCAAGGACACGCCAGCCTTGCAGTTGCTGGGCAGATCCTCCAAACACCATTTCACCTCCAATGTAACGTCACATTTTTATACAGCGTTTCTCCACCTTCAAGTCTCAAAGCGGCGAATAAATAAAAAAATAAACAGATGAAGCTGCTTTAGCTGTGGGACGACTCGCTGCAGAAAGTCGTTTTCCAGTTCGATTAAAGGATATGAAATAATATTTGGTTTTATTACAACAAACAAAACAGGACGATTTAAACACAAGTCTTAGATTAAAGACAGATTACGTAACCTTCCAGGAATGTAACGTGTCTAATAGAGAAGCAGTGACGACCCTGCTCCGCCCTGTCGGTCATGAAGCCGAGTCTCTGAACACGAACACGTCTTTGCAGCCATTTTATGTAGATTAGTCATATGCTAATTAGACGTGTGACCTCGCCGTTTGCCTGAAAAAACGCCGGCCGTGTTTGATCTGCATATTAATGTCCAAAGAAGAGACGGAGGCGCCGCCGTGAAGAGCGTTAACGAAGATCAGCAGGTAAAAGACTCACTTGTAATTAAACCTGGAAAAAAACAGCAGACTCGGGGAGACAATGGTCCGGCCGCCTGGTCGTAATTGGGCGATGATATTGATATTCTACAGCAGCGAGAGGCAAGACTCTGAAGGAGCGATTCATCTTTCACTTAGAAAAAAAACAGAGGAGGAGGAACTGCAAGTATTACACACAGGTAAAAAACACACAGGTAAAAAAAAAAAACACAGGTAAAAAAACACACACACACAGGTAAAAAAAAAAAAAAAAAAAAAAAACAGGTAAAAAAAAAAAACAGGTAAAAAAAAAAACAGGTAAAAAAAAAAAAAAAACCACACACACAGGATAAAAAAAGTAATAATAATAAAAGACACAGGTTAAAAAAAAAAAAAAAAAGAAAAGAACAACAAACAAACACACAGGTAAAAAAAAAAAAAAACAGGTAGAAAAAAACACAGGTAAAAAGAAAAACAGGTAAAAATAAAAAACACAGGTAAAAAAAACACACAGGTAAAAAAAAAAAAACAGGTAAAAAAAACACACAGATAGAAAAAAAAACACAGATACAAAACAAACAAAAAACACGCATGTAAAAAAAAACAAACAACACAGGTAGAAGTACTGGTGTCCTACTGAAAAAAAAAAGTAAAACGACTGTTAAACTACATTTATTTCCATTACGGGTTTAACTGAGCCTGTGTTCCCACTGACACACAGGTTGGTGGTTCAATTCTTCTATCGATTCTACCAGAGGATACTATGGTTTTAAATTTATTTATTGATGATTGATTTGGAAAAATATACTAATCCTGAAATGCGCCATCATTACGTCAGAAAAAGATAAAGATTTAAATAAAAGCATTAAAACTATAAAAATGTAACCTTAATGTAAGTGTAACCGGTTTATAGTCCCTGGAAATGTGTCCACGGGACGTTATACCGGGACGAGGGGCCGTTTCACTGTCACACACCTGAGAGTCGGACTGCAGGTGGCACTGTCGTCCTGCCTCCACCGTTTAAACCAGCTGACCGGACACATCACAGCAGCATCACGTGACCACTGTGAGGCGCTATAGAGCTTCAAAGTGTCAGGGGAGAAAACAAACTAAACCCTGGCCTGGAAAAATACAGTGATGTAAGATTAGATGAACCTCCTTGGACTACATAACAATTAACACGAGAATAAAGCAACTGTGGTGCCCTTGAGCAAGACACTTCACCTTGTCTCCAATGTCTGTAATGTTAGTACTGTTACTTCTACCAGTGAGACTGTCTGTACGACTGGTTTTCATCTGTAGGAGCTGGAATCGCACTGCCAACCTGTGGATCTCACTGCTCTTCCCATGATGTTTACGGGGGCATAGCTAACCTGCTAGCGTAGACTGTTTATATAAATGCACAGAGCTAACCTGTTAGCATAGCCTGTTTATATAAATGCACAGAGCTAACCTGCTAGCGTAGACTGTTTATATAAATGCACAGAGCTAACCTGTTAGCATAGCCTGTTTATATAAATGCACAGAGCTAACATGCTAGCATAGACTGTGTATATAAATGCACAGAGCTAACCTGCTAGCATAGACTGTTTATATAAATGCACAGAGCTAACCTGCTAGCATAGACTGTTATATAAATGCACAGAGCTAACCTGCTAGCATAGACTGTTTATATAAATGCACAGAGCTAACCTGCTAGCATAGACTGTTTATATAAATGCACAGAGCTAACCTGCTAGCATAGACTGTTTATATAAATGCACATAGCTAACCTGCTGCTAGCATAGACTGTGTATATAAATGCACAGAGCTAACCTGCTAGCATAGACTGTTTATATAAATGCACAGAGCTAACCTGCTAGCATAGACTGTTTATATAAATGCACAGAGCTAACCTGCTAGCATAGACTGTGTATATAAATGCACAGAGCTAACCTGCTAGCATAGACTGTTATATAAATGCACAGAGCTAACCTGCTAGCATAGACTGTTTATATAAATGCACAGAGCTAACCTGCTAGCATAGACTGTTATATAAATGCACAGAGCTAACCTGCTAGCATAGACTGTTTATATAAATGCACAGAGCTAACCTGCTAGCATAGACTGTATATATAAATGCACAGAGCTAAATAACACAAACAGTGTTAGCTGTACTGAAGCGTCACTCAGAGCTGGAGCCGTATGTTCCAGAATCACCCCCCAAAGCGACGAACACAAACCAGAAAATTACCAAACCAAACTCATTTTTCAACACGAAACACTAATGTACGTGTCCATCAGACGCACAGGGCTATGTGTGTCTGAACGGGACAGGCCTGTCTGTGGGTTTGCTCGGCCTAACCTCCCCTGACGCCTCCACCTCCTCCACCTCCTCCACCTCCTCCCAAACGTGTAATATTCAATCATCCCGACAGCTGCACTAATGACCAGGAGGAACCTAAACACGGCTAATACGAGAGGCTAAAACTGCTCTCAAATTATGCCTGATAATGATTCCCTTTCCTTGTAATAAACCTGTGTGAGAGTGTGTGTGTGTGTGTGTGTGTGTGTGTGTGTGTGTGTGCACGTGCATATGTGTGTGTGTGTGTGTGTGTGTGTATGTGCACGTGCCTGTGTGAGTGGCAGTCTGTTTATGTCGGGGTGCAGGGGAGAGTGGCAGGGCTAATTATGAACACTATTAAAGCTAAGTAGCTCCAGATGCACTGGGGACGTCCTAATGAAGGATAGGCCGAGGTCTGGGCCGAGGCGTGGGCCGAGGAGTGGGCCGAAGCCCGGGCCGGGGCGCGGGCTCTTTCATGTGTGTTCTGGTGGTGGTCATGTGTGTTCTGGTGGTGGTCAGTCGGCTGCACCTCCGCAGCTCCACACCTGGACCCTGTCTCAGCTCTGACTTTGAAAGTGAATATTGTGCAGTGTTATTATTGAAGTGTTATTATTACCTGGTTTGTTTCAAGAGCTGTGAAAGGTCCCACTCACGAGCAGATGGAGGACAAGTAAAGTCCACGAGGCCTGAAGTTCACGAGGTCTGAAGTCCACGAGTCTGAAGTCCAAGAGTCTGAAGTCCACGAGTCTGAAGTCCATGAGTCTGAAGCCCACGAGTCTGAAGTCCCACGAGTCTGAAGTCCACGAGTCTGAAGCCCTGAACGAGTCTGAAGTCTGAACGACGTCTGAAGTCCACGAGGCCTGAAGTCCACGAGTCTGAAGTCCACGAGTCTGAAGTCCACGAGGCCTGAAGTCCACGAGTCTGAAGTCCACGAGTCTGAAGTCCACGAGTCTGAAGTCCACGAGTCTGAAGTCCACGAGTCTGAAGTCCACGAGTCTGAAGCCCACGAGTCTGAAGTCCACGAGTCTGAAGTCCACGAGTCTAAAGTCCACGAGTCTGAAGTCCACGACGCCTGAAGTCCACGACGCCTGAAGTCCACGAGTCTGAAGTCCACGAGTCTGAAGTCCACGAGTCTGAAGTCCACGAGTCTGAAGTCCTCGAGTCTGAAGTCCTCGAGTCTGAAGTCCACGAGTCTGAAGTCCACGAGTCTGTCTGCTCTGATGCAGTGAAGTTGCAGTATTTGTTTTATTTTCATTCTCACCATTTCTCTTTTCTTTTGAGTCTTTTCTTTTACGTCTCGTATGGTTCAGAGTAAATATAATTCTGCTCTTTTGTTCTTATCGACACATCAAACTGAACTTGTTTTAATTACCACAGATTGACCCCAGATGCCCTTCCTGGCTCTACCCACTCTAATTATTCAGGTCTGAGCACAGAATAAACTCTAAGAAACAAAAAAGAAATAAGAAATAAACATCTTAAAGCAGCAGAATGTAAATGTGACATCAAAACATAAATCAACATAAATCACGGCGTTGCTTTTCTTATTACTCTGGTGCTCACCCACTCACTGCTGCCCTCGCTACAGCAAATAAAACACAAAAATCCCTGATATGAATATTTTTGTCAAGGCCCATTTCCCAGTGAGTCCCTAAAATAACACGAGAGCTTCATTTGTCTTAGATAAACGCTGCGTTTTTCAGCTCGGCGTTTTTCAGCCTCACACTCAGATGTTGTTTGCTTAGTTGCCACATTTAAATGCCAAACATCCATCAAAGTCATCAGCGAAATCTAAAGAAAACAGAGCCGCAGACGTCCGGTTTATGAGTCACAGGCTCGTTTATGTAAGAGGAACAAAGTCACACGCATCCTGAGATTTAGAGTCATTATAGAGTCATTATACACTGTAGAGTTAATATAGAGTTAATATAGAGTCATTATAGAGTCATTATACACTGTAGAGTTAATACAGAGTTATTATACACTGTAGAGTTAATATAGAGTCATTAGACACTGTAGAGTTAATATAGAGTCATTATAGAGTCTTTATAGAGTTAATATAGAGTCATTACACACTGTGGAGTTAATATAGAATCATTACACACTGTAGAGTTAATATAGAGTTAATATAGAGTCATTATAGAGTTATTATACACTGTAGAGTTAATATAGAGTTAATATAGAGTCATTATACACTATAGAGTTGCTCTAGAGTCAGTTATTATAGTCATTATAGATTTATTATAGAGTTACTATAGAGTCATAGAGTTATTATAGAGTCATTATAGAGTCACTATAGAGTCACTATAGAGTCACTATAGAGTCATTATAGAGTCCTTATAGAGTCATTATAGAGTCATTATAGAGTCATTATAGAGTCACTATAGAGTCACTATAGAGTCATTATAGAGTCATTATAGAGTCATTATAGACTCATTATAGAGTCAATTATAGAGTCACTATAGAGTCATTATAGACTCCTTATAGAGTCATTATAGACTCCTTATAGAGTCATTATAGAGTCATTATAGAGTCATTATAGAGTCACTATAGAGTCATTATAGAGTCATTATAGAGTCATTATAGAGTCATTATAGAGTCACTATAGAGTCATTATAGACTCCTTATAGAGTCATTATAGACTCCTATAGAGTCATCATTATAGAGTCCTTATAGAGTCATTATAGAGTCATTATAGAGTCATTATAGAGTCATTATAGAGTCACTATAGAGTCACTATAGAGTCATTATAGACTCATTATAGACTCATTATAGAGTCATTATAGAGTCACTATAGAGTCATTATAGAGTCATTATAGAGTCAATTATAGTCATTATAGAGTCAATTATAGAGTCACTATAGAGTTGTCATTATGTTGCACTTTGTCATTTTTAATCATAATCTTCCTCTAAACAAATACAATATATACAGTTTTCTCAGTTGTTTTTGCTCATTTTTGAGACTTGTTTTACTTTGTTTGGTTCAAACCTGAAACAAAGTCACAGTCTGACGTCACTCAGGTCTCAGGCTTCAGAAAACGAGACGAGAAAAAACTGCAAAAGAAACAAATCTGATCCAGGTTGGAAAACTGTGGATCCCAAAGAGGAGCCTAGTCCCGCCTCTTTACAGTGACACGCCCCAAACATCACACAGTGATGCTGATGAATCAGCCCCTCCTACAGAATCAGCCCCTCCTACAGAATCAGCCTCTCCAGCAGAATCAGCTCATCCTATGGATTTTGTGTAAAAACAGACGTGACACTAAACTTCACGAAGTAAAGTATTTTCTTGTGTTTTCTTGTGTTTTCTTGTGTTTCTTGTGTTTTCTTGTGTTTTCTTGAGTTTTCTTGTGTTTTCTTGTGTTTTCTTGTGTTTTCTTGTATTTTCTTGTGTTTTCTTGTATTTTCTTGTGTTTTCTTGTGTTTTTTTTGAGTGTTTTCTTGTATTTTCTTGAGTTTTCTTGTGTTTTCTTGTGTTTTCTTGTGTTTTCTTGTATTTTCTTGTGTTTTCTTGTGTTTTTTTTTTGTGTTTTTTCTTGTGATTTTCTTTGTTTTTTCTTGTTTTTTTCTTGTTTTCTTGTGTTTTCTTGTATTTTCTTGTGTTTTCTTGTGGTTTTTTTGTGTTTTCTTGTATTTTCTTGAGTTTTCTTGTGTTTTCTTGTGTTTTCTTGTGTATTTTCTTGTGTTTTCTTGTGTTTTCTTGTGTTTTCTTGTGTTTTCTTGTGTTTTCTCTGTTCGGTCTCGTCGTGTGTGATATAAACAGAACATCTTTTTCTTTCCACGCGGCTTTTTCTGCCAAACCTCATTGAAACGCCCGTGTTTTAATAACGGCCAAAGTGTTGGATTTCGGTGCGTTTGATTTCAACACCTCGGCGGCGGCGGCGGCGGCGTGCGGTGCCAGCTCGTCGTCGGCTCGGCGTAACGCGGCCGTCACCGTCCGAGCGTCTGTAACGAGACCAAATAAATCACTGTCAACACCTGGAACTCCACATTTTCAGAGGATAAAGTAAAGAGGCGAGTGTCTGCAGGGCATCTGGGCTAAATGACACACCTCAGCTGGAGAACAGGGAGTTTGAACCTTTTTAATTGCTGCTGTCGTGTCCTCGGGCAAGACACTTCACCCACACTGCACCACACACTCCTCACTCAGGTGAAGCTGCACTGTGTCTGTGGTGATATTACTTTGTCTGGAATGTTCCGCAGTATGACATTAAACTTGTATATCTCCAGAGAGACGAGCAAAGAGCAAGTGAAAGGTCAGGTCTGTGGAGAGGCGTCCCAGAGCGCAGTGAAGATGATATTAAAATGTTCATGTGCAGCTTCCAGGCAAAAGTCTCCAGAGCTGAGACGTTAAAGTGACGTCTGCGTCTGCGCTGATGTCGCCAACAAAGCACCGCATGCTGTAGCGCCCCCTGTGGACAGAGCACGTCACACTAAAGCAGCACATTTTTAAACATTTGGACCAAAATGACGACGCGACGCTGCAGAATCCAACGAGTATCAACGATTAAGAAAATAAAACTGGAGAAGGAAGAGCGGACGACACAGGGGGCGTGTCACAGTGGGCGTGTCACAGGGGGCGTGTCACAGGGGGCGTGTCACAGGGGGCGTGTCACAGGTGGAGGTTAAACGGGGCAGATAAACAAAATGGCGTCTTGAAAATACTGGATTAAGATTAAACTCAAACATGAATCTCTCCAAATAAAACTTCAGAGAAGAAAAGTTTTATTTTCTGTTGATTTAAAGAAGTTTTATGTCGTGTCCTGAGACGTTTGTGATGACGTGGTTTTGTTTTGGTTTAAACTCGTGTCGTGTGGATTATTTCCTGACTTGTTTAATCCGTAATATTCCTTTAATGATCCTGAATCTGCAGTAAAACCAGTGAAAGTCTCACAGACTTTTATAATTATTGTAATGGGCCGGAGCCGTTTGGACTTAATTAAACCAGGTCTGCGTTTCTGCTTCTCCTTTTGACCCTTCACAGCAAATTCATTTTCAAACATATGTGGCTCATTTCACACCTCCGCTCTGCTCGAGACTCGACACGACAAAGAGCCGGATCTGCACGAGAGCCGGAGCCAGAGCCAGAACCGGATCAGCGTCAGCGGTTAGCGAGAAATGAAGAAAATGAACGACATATTTGTGTGATCTGAAACAGGCCCGAGCCCAGGGACTCGAACGGGAACGATTCTCACTCATATATGAGCCAAACGATTCCCACTCATGTATGAGCCAAACGATTCTCACTCATATATGAGCCAAACGATTCCCACTCATACATGAGCCAAACGATTCTCACTCATATATGAGCCAAACGATTCTCACTCATATATGAGCCAAACGATTCTCACTCATATATGAGCCAAACGATTCTTACTCATACATGAGCCAAACGATTCTCAATAATTTATGAGCCAAACGATTCCCACACATAAATGAGCCAAACGATTCCCACACATATATGAGCCAAACGATTCTTACTCATATATGAGCCAAACGATTCTCACTCATATATGAGCCAAACGATTCCCAATTCCCAAACATACATGAACAAAGCCCTGGTCCCACTCTGGTCCAGTCCCGGTTTACACCTGGTTTAGTCTCTGGTTTAGTCCCGGTTTAGTCTCGGTTTAGTCCTGGTTTAGTCCTGGTTTAGTCCCGGTTTAGTCCTGGTTTAGTCCTGGTTTACACCTGGTTTAGTCCCAGTTTAGTCCCGGTTTAGACCTGGTTTAGTCCTGGTTTAGTCCCGGTTTAGTCCCGGTTTAGTCCCGGTTTAGTTCTGGTTTAGTCCCGGTTTAGACCTGGTTCAGTCCTGGTTTAGACCTGGTTTAGTCCCGGTTTAAACCTGGTTTAGTTCCAGTCTTAGTCTGTGTTTAATCCCAGTTCTTTCTTTTCATTTTCTTTTGTTCTTTTATTTCTCTGAGTTTCTTTCTCTTCATAAAAATTCATTTGCTTCGATCGGCAGATCCTCCATAAACCTCGATAAACTCGGTGAGACTCTCGACATAAATCCTGAGTCACACACGTCACTTTTCGTGGTAGAAAGTGACATAAAGGACATGAAGTTAAAGTGAGAGTTTTATCTGGGGCAGAGTCTGTGGGTCAGTCCTGAGGATTAAGTCCAGTTTGGCTCAAAGGCCTCGTTGAATTTTCATGTTTTTAAACATTATATTTTCAACGAGACGAGTTTAAGACTCGTAATGATCCAACGAGAAGAACGAGATTTAAGTCTGAGGATCTGGAAAAAACAAAATCCATCTATGAATCTGTGATGTGCCTCTGGATGAAAGTGAGAGACTGGACCAGGACCGGGACTAAACCAGGTCTAAACCGGGACTAAACCGGGACTAAAACGGGACTAAACCAGGACTAAACCAGGACTAAACCGGGACTAAACCGGGACTAAAACGGGACTAAACCAGGACTAAACCAGGACTAAACCGGGACTAAACCAGGACTAAACCGGGACTAAACCGGGACTAAACCAGGGACTGAACCAGAGACTAAACCAGGACTAAACCGGGACTAAACCGGGACTAAACCAGGTCTTAACCAGGACTAAACCAGGTCTAAACTGGGTCTAAACCGGGACTGAACCGGGACTAAACCAGGTCTACATTTGGACTAAACTGGGGTTAGTGTGAATGACCTTTGACCTTTATTGTCAGATTTTGTCTCTTTTTATTTAAAAACTTCTCTTTCACTGAGCCGACTCATGTGTAAAGTCCCAGGTTCTTGTGGATTTCTCTAAAACTTTTTCCTTTGTTGATTTTCAGTCACTTTTTTTATTCTAAAATGTTTGAACATTTTTAATCCAAATATAAAAGTTCAGGTGAAAAACGACGTGAATCGGACTAAAAACCACTTCTTCAAATATTTGATATAAAGTGCCGTATTTTCTTGTGAGCTGAAAAACTGAGGTTGGTCCAAGTTTAATGTTTTTATGACCCACTTTTCACTCAACAAAACTTATTTTTATGTTTCATTTGGCAGATTTGTGCACGTTACATAATCAAAACAATATTTGGCTCCACGCGGCGCCGTGTACGACTCTTTTCTGACCTACTTTCCGGTCCCGGCCCCGGTCGAAGTCCCAGGTTGAAAATCACTGTCTGTTTCGCACAATTGGGAAATCGTTTTTGTTCCACGCGGCATTTTATGATTTTTCCTGCGACGGTGCCCCTAGTGGCCACCTACAAAAGGACGTCAGATTGGCAATAACTGTCTGGCTGCACTGGTGTAATTAGGCCGCCAGCGCCGGCGCTCGTAAAGCACCTCTGCTCGCGTGCGCCGCTTTTAAATGACAAGGTGACTCTTGTGCTACGGGCCACTCGAGAACTACGGCGGCTGCACTGGGACAATCTTTTTCAGGGACCTAGTCGAGCAAAGCAGCAGTTTTTATGATTTTTGCCTCCGAGCCACTGCCAGAGTTTTTGAGTTTATGCAAAACTGTCACTGCTAATGTACGCTAGGCTAATTTACACTGCGCTATGCTAGCAGGCATCAGGGAGTACTACACAGTACACAGAGTACTACACAGTGCACAGAGTACTACACAGTACACACACAGAGTACTACACAGTACACAGAGTACTACACAGTGCACAGAGTACTACACAGTGCACAGAGTACTACACAGTGCACAGAGTACTACACAGTGCACAGAGTACTACACAGTACACACACAGAGTACTACACAGTACACAGAGTACTACACAGTACACACACAGAGTACTACACAGTACACAGAGTACTACACAGTACACACACAGAGTACTACACAGTACACAGAGTACTACACAGTACACAGAGTACTACACAGTACACAGAGTACTACACAGTACACAGAGTACTACATAGTACACAGAGTACTACACAGTACACACACAGAGTACTACACAGTACACAGAGTACTACACAGTACACACACAGTCCGTCACACACATCAGACACAGTTTTTCAGACACAGTTTTTGTGTCGTTGCAGATGCCAAAGTTTTATTGGACTTTATTAAACTGCAGCTGCTGCGACTTTGAACAAAGAATCTGACACAGACAGAACAGAACGAGCGAGACTCTAGAGCAACTTCTCCAGAGCCGAGACTCTAGAGCCGAGACTCCAGAGCCGAGACTCTAGAGCCGAGACTCTAGAGCCGAGAATCCAGGGCTGAGAATCCAGAGCCGAGTCTCAAGAGCTGAAAGTCTAGAGTCTGGATGTTTTTTTGTTTTTTGTTTGTTTATTTAATGAAGGGACAGTGCATATTAAGAACAGAGGCCTGAGGAACAAATCCCACACCTGTAAATATGCAGGATTATAGCCAGTGCTAATTTTCATCCTTAGTGTTGCATGTTTGCGTCTGTGTGTTGGTTTTGTCGAGTGTGAGGCATCTTCAGTGATAATATTTAACACAGACTAAAATGATATCGTTAAAATGCAGATTTTTGTTGTAAAATAACAAAGAGTCGTTATATAAATGATCAGGTTCATCGACTGTTGGATGTTTGAGTATTTCATTCTAAAAGTATTTCCTCATTTCACTTCTTCGGTGGATCCGTCTTTTTGCCGTTTTGTTATTTAGTTTGTTTGGTTCTGAGCCAAAACAAAATCTACATCATATAAAAAACTTATGGAAACATTTACCCCCGAAAAGAGACGATAAACGTGATTAAATGTGTCACATGATTTAAGTCTGTCCCAGTGAAACTCTGGAAATAATCAGATCATTAATATTCACTTTACTCAGTTTTAAACTGCAGCACGAGCCTGAAAAAAAGAAGAGTCTGAGAGTTTGAGCCAAACACAACACACAACACACACACACACACACACACACAACACACACACACACACACACACACACACACACACACACACACACACACACACACACACACACACACACACACACACACACACACACACACACACACACACACACACACACACTTTTCACAGACACACACTCACACACAGTCTCTGAGTCACACACACACACACACAGACACACATGGAGAACACACACTCTCTCTCACACACACACACACACACACACACACACTCACACACACTCTCTCTTTCCTCTGTCACATGATCAGATCCGGTTCTGCTCGGGTCTTTTCTGGAGTTAAACTGTTGGACTTTAAATCAGTCGCTGAGTCTCTGCTTAAATCTGACACCTGCAGATTATTATGGAGAATCTGAACATTTTAAACCACAACAAATCCACTGACTTCCACTTTAGAAAACTGCAGTGTCCAGTGGAGCCGACGTCGCCGTAAACGTCATGATAATAAAGAGTGGTGTAGCTGTAGCGCCCCCTGTGGACAGAGCACGTCACAGCAGCACATTTTTACATTTGGACCAAAATGAGGACGCAACGCTGCCGAATCCAACGAGTATCAACGATGGAGAAAATCTCAGTGGGGAGTGTCACAGTGCGGACGTCACAGGGGGCGTGTCACAGTGGGCGTGTCACAGTGGGCGTGTCTCAGTGGGCGTGTCTCAGTGGGTGTGTCTCAGTGGGCGTGTCTCAGTGGGTGTGTCACAGTGGGCGTGTCACAGTGGGCGTGTCTCAGTGGGCGTGTCTCAGTGGGTGTGTCACAGTGGGCGTGACTTAGTGGGAGTGTCACACAGTCTCAGTGTCACAGGGGGCGTGTCACAGTGGGCGTGTCTCAGGGGGAGTGTCACAGGTCACAGTGGGCGTGTCTCAGTGGGGCGTGTCAGTTGCCGTGTCTCAGTGGGCGTGTCGCAGTTGGTGTGTCGCAGTGGGCGTGTCACAGTGGGCGTGTCTCAGTGGGTGTGTCACAGTGGGTGTGTCACAGTGGGCGTGTCTCAGTGGGTGTGTCACAGTGGGTGTGTCACAGTGGGTGTGTCACAGTGGGTGTGTCACAGTGGGTGTGTCACAGTGGGTGTGTCACAGTGGGTGTGTCACAGTGGGCGTGTCTTTGTGGCGGTGCACACTGGCGTAGATCATCAAAATGGCGTCTTCAGCGACTCTTCAGACGTTAGAGTCACACACACTTGGGAGTAAATCAGAAGCAAACACACCACAGAGAACATCTCTGAAAAGTCCATTTCGTGGAGCAGGTCTGAATCGAGCGGCGCTGCTCCCTCACCACACGGCGGGCGGAGTGTGCGTGTGCATTTATGAACGGGGGAATATGGAGGCTTTTGGTCAGTGCACATGTGGCATCCATTTTGAAGCTCTAATATGGCCAAGCTAGGTCGCCCTGTAGCAGTTAGCACTGACGTAAACGCAGCCAGAGTTCACCACCTGCATTAGATCACATCAAATACATATTCATATTTGGATCTGGGGCAGCGGCGTGGAGCAACTTATTCGACTTGTGGCAATGGGCTGAATAATAATAATAACAGTCTTTGAAAAGCTGGAGGCTGAAGAGTCAGACTTTTACTGAGAAAAGACGTTGGCCTTAGTTCACGTCTTGACTTTCGAGAAGCTAAAATTACCCCAAAGATCAGTGTCTGGACTCGCTCTGGCTCCGGTTCAGACGAGCAGGACGTTCTCACCTCGACGTGACGCTGCTCTGCAGGTCGAGCTCTGACCAGTCGCACAGATACCCCCAAAATACGGTACTTTTACTTTGTTCCATTACTGGTTTTATCATCATCATCTTTATTTATTTCAGATTCGTGGTCCATCTTTATGTACAAAGATATAAAAGTACCAGAGTAAATACAAAAACATTTCCTCCAAACTTTCTAACCTAGACAATAATGACACTCCCCCTTTAAAAACGACTGAATCTGTCCAGTGAGTATTTGGGTCACAGTTCTTTTGTTTACAGGACCAGGGGCCTCCCGAAAATATGTTTCAAAACATCGACCGAGCGGCGGACCGACGCTGAACCGAGCGGCGGTGCGAGCGACGGAACCGAGCGACGGCGGAACCGAGCGACGGAACCGAGCGACGGAAACGAGCGCGGCCTCGTTACCTCCTCGAACGATGTATGTTAACAAAACAGAACGTTTCAGTTTGATAGGTGACCAGGACGGCGGCGTGTAGCAGGACGAGAGGAACATGTTTGTGATGTTAGAACATGTTGATGTGATCTGTGCTTTGTAGAACATGTTTGTGTTCTAATGATCGGTGCTTTGGGAGTTTTATGATCTTTACTCCTGCTGTTGAGTTTTTTGCTGTATTTGTTCTCGTTTCGGTTCCTTGCCGTCAGCTCCATTGAGTTGAGTTTTTCGTTGTATTTGTTGGTGTTTCGGTTCCTCGTTGCGGTCAGCTCCATTGAGGTCAGACGTTTTTGGATCTCCCCTGGCTCCACACTTCTGCTGCAGTTCGCTGAGCACACTGTGAACCAGCTTATGTAAATCGTTGCCCGCTCAGATGTGAAATCAAGCTGCTATGAAATTGTTTTGTTCCACTTGTCAGACCTGATTAGTTCAAAAAGCTCTCCAAAAACGCCATTGTGTTGATGATGGGAGGAAAGAAAAGTCTCAGATCACCTTGGGAGCGAGCGTGTGTGAGAAAAGCTTGTTGCAGTGATCAGGAGGAGAGCCGTAGAGGTCTTTAATACCAGAGGGGTTTTTAAAGATGGCCGCCTGGATGGTCCTTGACAGATGCTCGGTGATTGCGCGCCTCCTCCGTATGTTTTCGGAAATCCGCCGTCTGTCTCTTGAAAGGCGGCGATCTGGCACTATTAGCTCAGAGCGATCACCCACGTCCCCTTTAGTGTAACCTCAGTGCACTTCACAGATATTGCATGGACCAGTGTGATTCCTCTCGACGCAGACTCCTCCGGGGGCGGCGGCGGCGGCGGCGGCACAGGTGGCGTCTATCAGCTGAGAAATATCGTGTGGGGACAAATTACAGGTTTGGTTCTGCAGAGACGAGACGAGGACACGAGAGTCTTCTTCTCTTATTTTTAAGGACACAGAAATGATCGAGCACTGTATTTGTTTGTGTTCTGTTTTGTACTTTCTGTGAATACTTATCAGAGACAGTTAGACACACATTATTTTAGGGGGAAAATCAAATCGCTTTTGTGATTATTACATTTGAGTTTGTAAAAGATTCTCTCCAGAGTGAACACGGTAAACAACTCCAGGAAAAATAATGTTTCAGAGACTGAGATTCTTGTGGAGATGTAAACCACAGACTGTGTATTTAAACGCACAGAGCTAACCCGCTAACGCCGCCTTCAAACAGGATCATGGCGCGTTTCCTGCTCCATCGACTCTGGCTCCAGTTCACTTTCTATTGATAAACTGTGTCTCTCTCTGTCTCTGCTGCTGTCAGACTCATTTTGGTCTTAAATGTTTGTATTTTCCTGCTCTACATGATCCTAGGTTGTTTTTTTTTTTTTTTTTGTTTTTTTTTTTTGTTTTTTTTTTTTTTTTTTTTTTTGTTTCTTTCTTTATTTTTATTTATTTATTTTAATTTGATTCATTTACTTTTGAGTTGTTCTGAGTTTATTTTGAATTTTTTTTAAATTTATTTATTTTCCGTTATTCTAGGTTAATTTATTTATTGTTATTTTGAGTTTTTTGTTGGGTTTTTTTGTTTTTTTTTTTAGTTATTTTGAGGGTTTTTTTTTGTTTTTTGTTGTTGTTGTTTTTTTTTTCCAGTTTCTTTTAGTTTATCTTTTAAACTGTCTCCTCTCTCTGTCTCTGCTGCTGTCAGACTCATGTTGGTCTTAAATGTTCGTATTAACCCTCTACATGATCCTGGGGTTTTTATTTCACGTCTGTGTCTGTAAATCAACATATGAACATTAATAACAGACACATCAGGTCCTTCTGTCCCCGACGTCGCTCCTGTTAGCGTTAGCAACAGGTTTGATTGACAGCGTTGCTAAGCGCTGCTAAATGCAACAAGATTTTTCTATAAAGCGACAGTTGTTCTTTGGAGTCATATTCTGCTCCGGCCTGAATTCTGATTTCGAGAGTTATTTTGTGCAGCTCTGTCCCTCTGTTCTGGGTCTGAGGCAGATCTGGGCTTTTGGAGTTTTTCCTTCTTCCACAATTAAATCTTCCAACTAAAAATAAATAAGTAAATAAATGAATAAATAATAAAAACAGCTGACTTGTTTCACTCTGTATTACAGTGAAGCTCCACATCTTACCTCATTTTCCTCAGACACAGATTCTCTCGACGCTGAGCTGAGTCTTTAAGAACAGAGGAAACTCCCCGTGAGCTTCATTCTTCTGTATCACAAACATCACTGCGGCGGATCTGAGAGTAAAAGGTTAAATATGACGAGTCTCTGAGCTGCACCTAAAGACACTGACCCGTGACGTCAGTGTCCCGCGCTCTACAAACACGATTCAAACTAGTTCCTGACGAGTTTTCAGACGAGAGTATTTTGAAATCTCCACAAACCAAAGGTACATGTGCAGATCACACACGTCTGGGTCACACACTCGATGTCGCTCAGCTGCTTGGGAACAGAGCCAAGTGTTTTTAACTTCAGAGAAATGAACAAATTGACCTGTTCTGTCTGTCCCCGTCTGCGGCGGCGTGGGCGTCCGAGAGAGAGCCGGAGTCACAGAGCGGAGAGGCTCCGGGCATAAAGCCGCTCTTTGAAAAGGCCACACAATAAGGAAAAGTCTCAGCCAGATACCTGGAAGAATGTGCCGAGGTCAGAGGAGCCCACGGCCAGAAGAGGCAGTTACACACAGCGAGGAGGCTCCAGTGAGGACCACGGGTCGGGTTACTGCGGCAACTGCCCCGTGTGTGTGCACGTGTGTGTGTCCGTGTGTGTGCACGTGAGTGTGCCCGTGGATGTGCACGTGCGTGCTCCCGTGCATGCTCCCGTGCGTGTGCACAGGTCCATCTGAGTCGCTCTGGACAGACACACATTCCTGGCGCTGTCTGCTTCACGCTTCAGTGACGCTGCCGACAAAGACGTGACGTCTGAGACGTGTGAGAGTGTGGGGGGCCTCCAAAGTCCGAGACCCGGAGAGTCTAAGACCCAGAGAGTCCAAGACCCGGAGAGTCTGAGACCCGGAGAGTCTAAGACCCAGAGAGTCCAAGACCCGGAGAGTCTAAGACCCAGAGAGTCCAAGACCCAGAGAGTCCAAGACCCGGAGAGTCCGAGACCCGGAGTGTCCGAGACCCAGAGAGTCCGAGACCCAGAGAGTCTGAAACTCAGAGTCGAAGACCCAGAGAGTCCAAGACCCAGAGAGTCCGAGACCTGGAGAGTCTGAAACTCAGAGTCCAAGACCCGGAGAGTCTGAGACCCAGGACTCAGACTTGGGACAAAGACTTAACTGTTAGACTTAAAGAGTTAAAGTTTTCTCACATTGTGTAAATGTTTGTAGAATGATAATTACAAACACTTTTGTCCAAAGTTCATCAGAGTCAGATTTATCAACACTAGAAGCACAAAGAACATGACACATATTCTCCATCATATAAATAATATTTGCATTTCCACCGACCAAAGGGTCACACTTCAAACAGAACTTTCTATTTTCTGTCCAAGTTCCTCTAAAAGTTTAGTTGAAGTAGTTATTCAAATTCAAAATGAACAATGTCTTTTATTAAATCTTGCAGTGAGAGAAAAATACATTTAAGCACAATTACACTGGAAATGAAAGAGTCTCGTTAATTAATCAACTTAAAGAGGCTGTGACGGACGGAACAGCATCGTCTCATTTAAGGGTCAAATATAAAGCAGCACAGAAGAACTGAACCAGTGTGGATCCACATTTATAATGTTACAGGGATTAAAACGAGCTTTAAACTAACACTTTTGGAAAACTACACTCAGACGAAATGGCTGTAGTATAAAGTTCTCTCTCTCCTGACCTGAAGCGATCGTCTGTTTCTCCGAGTCTGACTTTGGCGAGTGGCCGAGACTCTGAGATCACAAGTCAATTACTAGAACTAATGTAGTGTTTAGGCCCAGGGTCTGTGCAGCTCCACCGGGAAAAACTCCACTTCAGGCTCTGAGTTTAGGCTCTGACTCAGGGCTTAGGCTCTCTCAGAGTTTTAGGCGCTCTCTGGTTTCAGGGGCTCCTTGTTTTTAGATTGGTGTTTCCTGTGGTTTCTGGTCTCTTAGATCGTTTTAGATACTCTCTGGTTTTAGGCTCTCTCTCGTTTCAGGCTCTCTCTCGTTTTAGGCGCTCTCTTTCAGGGCTCCTGGTCCATTAGATCAGTGTTTCCTGTGGTTTTAGGCTCTCTCTCGTTTTAGATACTCTCTGGTTTTAGGCGCTCTCTTTCAGGGCTCCTGGTCCATTAGATCAGTGTTTCCTGTGGTTTTAGGCTCTCTCTCGTTTTAGATACTCTCTGGTTTTCTCTCTTGTTTTAGGCGCTCTCTTTCAGGGCTCCTGCTCCATTAGATCGGTGTTTCCTGTGGTTTTAGGCTCTCTCTCGTTTTAGGCGCTCTCTTTCAGGGCTCCTGCTCCGGGTGTTTCCTGTGGTCAGACCTGATGCTGAGGCTTAGTGCCTGCTGCCCTCGCTCTGGTGCAGATAAAACGCCGCCGGCTTCAGCTCGTTTACACGGTGCATCTTCAGCGTCACACGTGGAGGTTCTTCAGAGGGGGGCGCCCCGCACATTAGCCCAGCTCCGGCGCTGGTCCCCGGGACGTGAGCCGGGCTCGTCTCTGGGCCGCCGGAGGATTCTTGTTCCCGTGTGGCACTTTTCCAGAGCTTCTCCTTCAAAGCGTCTTAAGACCAAAGCTTTATGTGCGTGTGGGAAATCACCCTCTGGATATTCTGTAAGCTGAGCTCCTTTGAATAGACCAACAGCCTCAGGAAAAAGGATCTGCTGAGCCACTGCAGCAGCACAGCGAGGAGCCGGAGGAGCCGGAGGAGCCGAGGAGCCGGAGAGAGCCGAGCCGGAGGAGCCGGAGGAGCCGGAGGAGCCGAAAGAGCCGAAAGAGCCGAAAGAGCCGAAAGAGCCGAAAGAGCCGAAAGAGCCGAAAGAGCCGAAAGAGCCGAAAGAGCCGAAAGAGCCGAAAGAGCCGAAAGAGCCGAAAGAGCCGAAAGAGCCGAAAGAGCCGAAAGAGCCGCAAGAGCCGAAAGAGCCGAAAGAGCCGGAAGAGACGAAAGAGCCGAAAGAGCCGAAAGAGACGAAAGAGCCGAAAGAGACGAAAGAGACGAAAGAGCCGAGGCCTTTGTCGTTATTATTATTATTAGAGTGTATCATGTGAGTGTATATGAGTATTATGTGAGTATTATATGAGTATAATGTGAGTATAATGTGAGTATATATGAGTATAATGAGTATAATGTGAGTATTATATGAGTATAATGTGAGTATAATGTGAGTATAATGTGAGTATTATGTGAGTATAATGTGAGTATAATGTGAGTATTATATGAGTATTATATGAGTATAATGTGAGTATAATGTGAGTATTTCTGTGAGTATAATGTGAGTATAATGTGAGTATTATATGAGTATAATGTGAGTATAATGTGAGTATAATGTGAGTATATGTGAGTATTATGTGAGTATTATGTGAGTATAATGTGAGTATTATATGAGTATTATATGAGTATAATGTGAGTATAATGTGAGTATTATGTGAGTATTATATGAGTATAATGTGAGTATAATGTGAGTATAATGTGAGTATAATGTGAGTATATATGAGGTATTATGTGAGTATTATATGAGTATTAATGAGTATATGTGTATAATGTGAGTATAATGTGAGTATTATGTGAGTATTATATGAGTATAATGTGAGTATTATATGAGTATAATGTGAGTATTTCTGTGAGTATAATGTGGGTATTATATGAGTATTATGTGAGTATAATGTGAGTATAATGTGAGTATAATGTGAGTATTATGTGAGTATAATGTGAGTATTATATGAGTATAATGTGAGTATAATGTGAGTATAATGTGAGTATAATGTGAGTATTATATGAGTATAATGGAGTAGTATAATGTGAGTATTGAGTCTAATGTGAGTATAATGTGAGTAGTATATGTGAGTATTATATGAGTATAATGTGAGTATAATGTGAGTATAATGTGAGTATTATATGAGTATTATATGAGTATAATGTGAGTATAATGTGAGTATAATGTGAGTATTATATGAGTATAATGTGAATATTATATGAGTATTATATGAGTATAATGTGAGTATAATGTGAGTATTATGTGAGTATAATGTGAGTATTATATGAGTATTATATGAGTATAATGTGAGTATAATGTGAGTATAATGTGAGTATAATGTGAGTATTATATGAGTATAATGTGAGTATAATGTGAGTATATTATGTGAGTATTATGTGAGTATAATGTGAGTATAATGTGAGTATTATATGAGTATAATGTGAGTATAATGTGAGTATTATATGAGTATTATATGAGTATAATGTGAGTATTATGTGAGTATTATGTGAGTGTTATGTGAGTATAATATGAGTATTATATGAGTATAATGTGAGTATAATGTGAGTATTATATGAGTATAATGTGAGTATAATGTGAGTATAATGTGAGTATTTCTGTGAGTATAATGTGAGTATAATGTGAGTATAATGTGAGTATAATGTGAGTATTATGTGAGTATTATGTGAGTATAATGTGAGTATTTCTGTGAGTATAATGTGAGTATAATGTGAGTATAATGTGAGTATAATGTGAGTATTATATGAGTATAATGTGAGTATTATATGAGTATAATGTGAGTATAATGTGAGTATTATCTGTGAGTATAATGTGAGTATTTATGAGTAGTATAATGTGAGTATAATGTGAGTATTAATGAGTAGTATAATGTGAGTATAATGTGAGTATTATATGAGTATAATGTGAGAGTATGTTCTGTGAGTATAATGTGAGTATTATATGAGTGTTATGTGAGTATTATATGAGTATAATGTGAGTATAATGTGAGTATAATGTGAGTATTATATGAGTATTATATGAGTGTTATGTGAGTATTATATGAGTATAATGTGAGTATTATACGAGTGTTATGTGAGTATAATGTGAGTATTATATGAGTATTATGTGAGTATAATGTGAGTATTATATGAGTATAATGTGAGTATAATGTGAGTATTATATGAGTATAATGTGAGTATAATGTGAGTATTATATGAGTGTTATATGAGTATAATGTGAGTATTATGTGAGTGTTATATGAGTATAATGTGAGTATAATGTGAGTATAATGTGAGTATAATGTGAGTATAATGTGAGTATAATGTGAGTATAATGTGAGTATTATATGAGTATAATGTGAGTATTATATGAGTATTATGTGAGTATTATATGAGTATAATGTGAGTATAATGTGAGTATATGAACACATCTGAGGCGTTATTATCTGTGATGAGGCTCTGATAGTCTTTAGTTCTGCTCTGCTGCACAGACTGACTCCTGTCTAATGATGTCATTGACCTTGTCACCTCGCCGAGGTCAAAGTGTCCATGTTAAACCATGCGTAATGGTTCCGTGTTTAGACCACGAGCCTGTCCAGTGAAATGGTGATGGATAGCTTCTTTTAGCGCTGCTGGTGTGTGTTGCATCAGATGATACGGGTCTCAACATGATACGCAGTTGATTAAATCAATACTCTGAGGAAATGTGCGGCGCTCCAGTCCAATAACAGTGGGTTTAGGCGTGCACGTCCCGCACATGTAACCGTGGTAACCTTGAGAGGTGTGTGCGATACTAAAATACTCAACAAGGGCATTGTGTTTGTTTGCTCTGAAATGAAGTCATCAGCAGTAACGGCACGCCTCTAAGAAGGTGTTAACATCCTCACAAACACGGCGGCTTCTACACGCCGCGGCAGACGCTCTCATTGGTCATTTGTGCCGTGGATCTTTAACCATCAAAGAGCGATGAGGTTTGACAGGCAGCCCACGAGGCTCACGCAAAAAATGAAGCCTTTCTATTTTCTCTGCTTTGTTTATTAGATTTGTTTGTGCAGAGGACGCCAGCTGCTGCTGTGGCACAGACTGAGCCGGGCTGAAGGACTCTGCGGCAGGATGGAGCAGATATGAAGGAATTTCCATATGCTGTGTGTTTCTGCGTTATGTCAGGGATAGTTAGCAGGACAGATGCTGCCCCGCGGCTACGCACATTAACAAATTCATGCGAGTTCCCATAGTTTGCAAACAAAGACTCAAAGTGGAGCCAGAACAAGGCTGGAAAAACAGGACGTCTAACTGCTTTTGATTACCTGTTTTCGTCTTTGTCGCTGGCGCAGCGTCACCCCAGCGCTGACCCGTATCAGCCCCCACGCTAATGACCATGGCAGTTTGACACTCATTAAAGGGCCTCAATTAAGCAGAGGGCCACTTGTAAAGGTCTATTTCGGTGTAACGTAGGGGGTCAACGCCGCCGCAGACGGGACGGAAGCGCTACCCGAGGCGACGGAAGGCGAACAAGACGGGATCAAGATCTTACAAAAACGATTTATGTTGGAGTTTTACAAAGCGCTCACATTTCAGACGCAGTTTGGAGCCACGACCGCCCTGGGGTTAGCATAGCTGACATTCTGCGCCGACTGTAACCATAAAACACAGTCACACTTACACATTCCTGCTGGTGAAGGTGTGTCTTGCCCAAGGACACGAAAAAATGCAACAGGATCAAACCACAGGCTTAAGGTAGATGTCACACTAGCATGTATGCTAACTCTGCAGCTTCAGCTCAGGTTAGAAGAAAACACTGATGTTAAAGTGTTTTAGGTCTAAGCCACAATTTGTTTATATAAATGGACATCGCTAACCCGCTAACGCCGCGCTCAAACAGGAAGTGATCATGGTGCACATCCTGCTCCAAAACTTTCACCCATCTCTGGTGTTAGCAACAGGTTTGATTGACAGCGTTGCTAAGCGCTCACTCCCTGTTAAACCAGTGATGTGGGCTGAAGGGGCGTGACCTTCAACATCCTCACTCCTCATTGGCTCTGTGGTCGCTGTGATACTCGTGGTCCAGATTCTGCTCCAGCCTCATGAGCTTCATGTGGAGCTGAAGCTGATGTTAGACTCAGGCACAGTCTGGTGTCATGAGACTTTTACTCGTGTCATAAAACTCTGCAGTGTTTTTTATGTTTCTCTGACTGTCACTGTTGTTATTTAAAATGAGCTACTGCAAAAATATAATTGCCTGAACAGGATTTATAAAGTTTATTTGTCTGTTTATGTGACACAAAATACATTATTTAACAGATTCATCTAATCACATTCAAAAGTAGCATCTTTTTCTTGCTGTTTTTTGTCTTTTTTGGTTCGAGCTGTGAATCTGTCTCCGAGCAGGTGAGACATTATTGAACAAACATAGAGTTTAAACCTGATGCCCTTCCAGTTACAACACCATCATTTAATAAAAGCCACATGGCTAATGCCATACTGTGGAACATCCATCGTCCAGGTCTGATCCACTGTAAAAAAAATTTATTAAATTCTGTCACTGGACAAAAAGTTTCAGAGTGAAAACGTTTGGCTGCTCGTCCAAGTCTCCTCTTCAGTTCTGCCCAGATTCCTCCTGGACACTGACTTATACCTGTCTGAAGGAGGCGCTAACGACTCTGAAACTAACGACACTGAAGGTAACGGCACTGAAGCTAACGACCTTGAAGCTAAGGACACTGAAGCTAATGGCACTGAAGCTAACAGCACTGAAGCTAACAGCACTGAAGCTAACTCACCTGTTTGTTTACAGTTTGTTTGGCTCGGTCTAATGAGCCACACTAAGTGCTTCTGAGTCATATTTTGTAGAATCGTTCAAACAGACGTGTTAGCTTCAGTGTGTTAGCTTCAGTGTGGTTAGTTTCAGTGTCATTAGCTTCAGTGTGTTAGCTTCAGTATATTAGCTTCACTGTATTAGCTTCACTGTGTTAACTTCAGCGTGTTAGCTTCAGTATATTAGCTTCAGCGTGTTAGCTTCAGTATATTAGCTTCAGCGTGTTAGCTTCAGTATATTAGCTTCAGCGTGTGATACATGTTTTAAATTGTACAGAGACTTCACAGACGCCCTGTATAATGGAAATTGCTTTATATTATTATTTTTGTGTAACATTTGAGCTTCAGTCTGTGAGACGTAACGAGGATCCACATAAATAAAGTCATAAACTTTACTCTGGTGTTTCACAGGGAGAAGCTCATGTGCTGTTCCTATACTAATAAAATATATATTGTGTGGACTTTGGTACAAAACACATTATTTTATCTTTGTTGTCGTCGCGTGGAGTGTTTCTGCTCCTAATAGGTTTCTGAGACCCAGCTGTGACTCCATCATTTTTGCTGAGAGCTGGATATTGAAATGTTGGATGAGTCGGACGGTGGAGCAGTGAAGACAAACACCTCCAGTCGAACCTTTGTTTTATTCTGGATGCAGTTCTCAGGAAAATAATCAAACACCGTCTCCAGAGATCGCAGGATCCAACCGGGTTTGTCCAACTAAAGTAAACAATAAAAGCAGGAGTGTTACAAACGGACGAAGCGGACGTGTGATCAGAGGAGCTGATGGGTTTCTTAATAACTCGCAGGTTGGTGGTTCTATTCCTGCTAGAAATATATTAATTTGTCTCATGTTCAGCTCCTCTCGTGATGCAGGTGTGTCGTGTGAGCGCGACGGGGCAGAGGCAGCCATTTTACAGGGTTCTGTCCCAGGGCAGCTCACCGCCGTCACTGTGGGCTGCAGATGAGTCCTCTGTGAGTCCTCCGTGAGTGTCCTCTGTGAATGAGTCCTCTGTGAGAGTCCTCTGTGAGTGAGTCCTCTGTGAGTGAGTCCTCTGTGAGTGAGTCCTCTGTGAATGAGTCCTCTGTGAGTGAGTCCTCCATGAGTGCTCTGTGAGTGAGTCCTCTGTGAGTGAGTCCTCCGTGAGTGAGTCCTCCTGTGTGAGTCCTGTGTGAGTCCCCCGTGTGAGTGAGTTTTGTCTGAGTGAGTCTTGTGTGAGTCCTCAGTGAGTCCTCAGTGACTCCTCTGTGAGTCTTGTATGAGTCCTCTGTGAGTGACTCCTCTGTGACTCCTCTGTGACTCCTCTGTGACTCCTCCTTGAAGCTGGAGAAGTTCAGTATAAACCTGTGTCTTTACACTGACGTTCTCTAATTGACCCAAAAAGCTTCGCCTGTTTCGTATAAACCTGTGACTTTACACTGACGTTCTCTACTTGACCCAAAAAGCTTCGCCTGTTTCGTTTCGATGGCGTGAGTCCGAGACGCTGCTGCTCCGTTAAACTAAATCGAATCGGTACAAAACAAATCGAACAAACCTGGATGATTTGGTCTCGTGTGATTTGTGTCGGTGAGTCACAGAAGGTAAAGACTTAACCTACAGCAGCTTTTGGCTCCGGCTCCAGGACCCGGCTCCGTCACGACTGAAGCGGCTCAGCGTTTCTGACGGAGGAAACTCTGGAGGGTCATTTGTTTTGTTTGTTGTTTGTTTTGTTGAACTGGATTCTGTGTTTTTGCTGTTTTATAGAAACAAACTGAGCGTCTGAAAAAAGCGGCGGAGACGGCGAGGAGAGAAAATGAGCTCTCCTGAGAAACACGATGAAAAACAGAGCCATCTGTGCTGAGGGCTGCTCTCTGCAGACGCTCCTCTTTGGATCGCTCCTTTACAGTAAATCAAGAGACGCTTTCCGCCCGGCGTTTGTGCGAGGGCCGTCTTGGCTTCAGCGCCGCCGTTTGCAAATATAGATGTGGAGACTCCAGGGAGCGGGGGGCGGAGTCTGAGGAACAAAGATAAAATAATAAAATAATAAAATAATAAAAATACATGTGACTGAGTTTAATGATTCACCCGAATCATCTGTAAACGAGAGACGCAAATGTGTCACAGCAATACAACTATTAAAGGTCCACTGTGTCACTTTTCTACTGTTCTTCTGCCGTCGTTGGTTTCCATGGAGATGTTATTTCTCTGGAATGTTCCTCAAGACTTTAAACATATAGAACTTCCATCTGTCCAAAGATTTTTTTTGTATTAAATTTGCTTAAAATAAAAGTAAAACTTGCATATGCTGTGTGAGGTCTGGCCTCTGCACAGATCTGTTTGTCTCCATGGAGATAGAGAGTTTAATGCTGTACTGTGGAACTTTCCAGACACATAAATAACATCTCCATGGAGACGGCAGGTGGCACCAGAGAATATTACACCTCGATAATCGCAGAGCTGAACCGTGAGCAGGGACCAACACAGAACGATTATATAAACAGACAGAGCTAACCTGCTAACGCCGCGTCAAACAGGAAGTGATCATGTCCCACTTCCTGCTCCATCGACTCTGGCTCCAGTTCACTTTCTATTGAAAAACTGTCTCTCTCTCTGTCCCTGCTGCTGTCAGACTCATTTTGGTCTTACATGTTTGTATTAACCCTCTACATGATCCTGGGGTTCATTTTTTTTTGTCATTTTAAGTTGTTGTTTGGTTTTGTTTTTTTTTATTTTGAGTTTTTTACTTTTTTGAGTTTTTTTTTGTTTATTTTTTTCATTCTTTTTAGTTATTTAAGTTTATTTATTTATTTTTTATTTATTTTGTGTTTGAGTTATTGTTTTGACTTATTTTGAGTTTATTTATTTATTTTTGTTATCTTGAATTTATTTATTTATTTTATTTATTCACTTTTGTTTTTGTTTTTTTTTTTTTTTTTTTTTTGTTTACATTAATAACAGACACATCAGGTCCTTCTTTCCTCGACGTCGCTCCTGTTAGCGTTAGCAACCGTTTGATTGACAGCGTTGCTAAGCGCTCGCTCCCTGTTAAACCAGTGGTGTGGGCTGAAGGGGCGTGGCCTCCAACATCCTCGCTCCTGATTGGCTCTTTGGTTGCTGTGATACTCGAGGTCAGAATTCCAAATACAGAACTCCAGATCGTCCCTGTACCTGCTGCAGCCTCGATGATCTTCTCTGAGCTGAAGCTGTGGTGACGTCTCACTCTGTCACTCACTCTTCACTGTGTCACTCTCTGGATCTGGACCTAAATGATCATATTTCATGTTCAAGTTGAGAAACAGCAGAGGAGAGAGACCTGTGGAGAAATATTCAGGAATCTCACTTGGAATCTCAGTTGGCGTCGGCTCAGGTCTGTCCATTCTTCTCCACAAGGTCAAATTCCACGGTTGGTCCTCTGTGGGAAGCCCCGCCCCCTTTGCAACAAAACCCACAGACGGGTCGTTTGTAGATGAAGCCAGAGCCGAGGCCTGAGGAAACACGACGGAGCAGGACTCTGGTGAAGCCCGTGTGTCGTGTGAATTTAAAACATAACGAGTTTGCAGAGTCTGATGTTTTCTGATGTTTTCTGAGAGTCGTGAGGCAGACGAACAATTACACAGAAGCTTCTAAACAGTCGACCAGAGACCGGACAAAACAGTCTGACGCTCCGAGGTCGAGAGCAAAACCAGAAAAACTCCAGAAAAACTCCAGAAAAACTCCAGAAAAACTCCAGAAAAACTCCAGAAAAACTCCAGAAAAACTCCAGAAAAACTCCAGAAAAACTCCAGAAAAACTACAGAAAAACTCCAGACCGAGCAGAAAACACAACGAGCTCACAGTGACACGGTGACCTCACAGTGACATCACGTCGTGGACATCACGATGACCTACAGAGGACTAAAGTGACATCACAGTGACATCACAGGGGACATCACGAGGACTAAACGAGACCTCACAGTGACATCACAGTGACATCACGGTGACCTCATCAGACGGCCGTTAGCAGAGTCGTGGTCGGTATTGTATTTAAACGTACAGAGGACTAAAGGAGACCGCAGAGGACTAAAGGAGACCACAGAGGACTAAAGGAGACCGCAGAGGACTAAAGGAGACCACAGAGGACTAAAGGAGACCACAGAGGACTAAAGGAGACCACAGGGGACTAAAGGAGACCACAGAGGACTAAAGGAGACCGCAGAGGACTAAAGGAGACCGCAGGGGACTAAAGGAGACCACAGAGGACTAAAGGAGACCACAGAGGACTAAAGGAGACCACAGAGGACTAAAGGAGACCACAGAGGACTAAAGGAGACCACAGAGGACTAAAGGAGACCGCAGAGGACTAAAGGAGACCGCAGGGGACTAAAGGAGACCGCAGAGGACTAAAGGAGACAGAGGACAAAGGGACAGAGGACTAAGGAGACCACAGAGGACTAAAAGGAGACCACAGAGGACTAAAGGAGACCACAGAGGACTAAAGGAGACCACAGAGGACTAAAGGAGACCACAGAGGACTAAAGGAGACCACAGAGGACTAAAGGAGACCACAGAGGACTAAAGGAGACCACAGAGGACTAAAGGAGACCACAGGGGACTAAAGGAGACCACAGAGGACTAAAGGAGACCACAGGGGACTAAAGGAGACCACAGAGGACTAAAGGAGACCACAGAGGACAAAAGGAGACCACAGAGGACTAAAGGAGACCACAGAGGACTAAAGGAGACCACAGAGGACTAAAGGAGACCACAGAGGACTAAAGGAGACCACAGAGGACTAAAGGAGACCACAGGGGACTAAAGGAGACCACAGAGGACTACCAAGGAGACCGCAGAGGACTAAAGGAGACCACAGAGGACTAAAGGAGACCACAGAGGACTAAAGGGACCACAGAGGACTAAAGGAGACCACAGGGGACTAAAGGAGACCGCAGGGGACTAAAGGAGACCGCAGAGGACTAAAGGAGACCACAGAGGACTAAAGGAGACCGCAGGGGACAAAGGAGACCGCAGAGGACTAAACCACAGAGGACTAAAGGAGACCGCAGGGGACTAAAGGAGACCGCAGAGGACTAAAGGAGACCGCAGAGGACTAAAGGAGACCGCAGAGGACTAAAGGAGACCGCAGAGGACTAAAGGAGACCGCAGAGGACTAAAGGAGACCGCAGAGGACTAAAGGAGACCGCAGAGGACTAAAGGAGACCACAGAGGACAAAAGGAGACCACAGAGGACAATAGGGGACAATAGTGAACCACAGATGAAAAATTGCCTCTATAATCTTCTGTCTTGGTTTAATCTTGTGTTTTTTGAACCTCACTGTCCCGTTTCAAATAAACCAACGTGACCTCTGACCTGTGAAAGTATCCGAGTACTGGGACGTGTTTCTGGACCAACAAAAACACAAATATTTAAACGACTCAAAAGTGCGAGAGCAGCAGCCAAATACCAGACATTTTAACTCACTCAGGTGCAGCGTTTTTCCACTGGATCCTTCCAACGACGACGAAAAGAAACTTCTCTGTCGAGCGGGTCGGGGAGGTAAAGGGGGAGGCGGCTCTGGTGTGTGTGTGTGTATGTATGTGTGTGTGTGTATGTGTGTGTATGTGTGTGTGTGTGTTGTGCGTGTTGTGTGTGTATCTGTACATATCTGTTCGTGGAGTTGAAGGTTGAGTCAGATCAGGAGCGAGACAAGGCCGATTGGCAGAGAAATGGAATCTGTGCTCAGCCAAACGTCCAACTCTCAACACGCCACGCTCTGTCCTCTGCTCCGCCCCCTGTGCTCCGCCCCCTCTGCTCCGCCCCCTCTGCATACCAGGACCTCAGGACACAGACACAGGTGCACGGGAGTAGCCCAGAGCCAGCCCTCAGAGCGTCAGAGCTGAGGTGGTCGTAATATAATGGCTCAAATTCTCTGATACAGATTTACTCCAGTTACATTTTGTCATCGCTGTTTATTTTGATGCTTTTGAGTTGAACAGAATCAGACCCGTTATCAGAGGGTCAGAGGGGTCAGAGGGGTCAGGGTCAGAGGGGTCAGAGAGTCAGAGGGGTCAGGGTCAGAGGGGTCAGAGGGGTCAGAGGGGTCAGAGGGGTCAGGGTCAGAGGGGTCAGGGTCAGAGAGGGGTCAGAGGGGTCAGAGGGTCAGAGGGGTCAGAGGTGTCAGGGTCAGAGGGTCAGAGGGGGGGTCAGGGTCAGAGGGGTCAGGGGGGTCAGGGTCAGAGAGGGGTCAGGGTCAGACGGGTCAGAGGGGTCAGGGGTCAGAGGGTCAGGGTCAGAGGGGTCAGAGGGTTCGAGTATTAAACTTCAAAACAGATTTACTCAAGTAACTTTTAAAAAAATAAAATGACATAATGATATTTACCAGTGTCTGGAATCACAATCTGTCACTTAAGTCAAAGGTTAAAAGTTAAAGTAAAAGTATTAAAGTACCTGTAAAAAATGAACTTTAAAAGTAAAAGTATTTCACGCAGATTTTCAGATTTAATAAAACTTCAAATATGATGATTTTGATTTTGTTTCGATCAAATTGTGAATTTTGTTAAATAAAACTCCGCAGCTCTCACACAGTAATAAAAATACTTTTACTTTCAGTCCTGTTCAAAAGTGCAGTGGAGTAGAAAGTACAGATACTGCTCTCAGATGTACTGAAGTTTAAAAGTACTCGAGTAAAGTGGCGAGCTGCAGGAGGTTTAACGACGTCCGTGTCAAACAGAATGAACCGAACACGTCTCCAGCTGTTCGTGCGTCTGCTCTCGTCCCGTCTCTTTTGCATATGGCACTTTCCGCCCGGGGCCATTTTTAACGACTTATTTCATAATGAACAAGACGCCGCTGATCGAGCCGATGGCGTCGCACAGAGATGTTGTTCAGTGTTTATACGAGGCCGCCTGAGTTATGCGCCGGTCGCCAGGAAATCTCTGGGCTTGTGTCTAATTACAAACCATTATTTTCCTTTTGACAGGCATCGCCGCTGCGCCGGGCGACAAACCAAAGCGCCGCTCGAGCCTAATCCCCGACGTTGGAGTCTGGAGCGGCGTCGCGGTGCGGGGCTGTAATCTTTCGGACAGTGATCCATGTTGTTTATATTTGTGTACTCGAGTCATGCAGCTATAACACAAGCTAACATTAGCTCCTTCTAAACATTTGGGTTCACACATAAATCAGAGGTTGGTTTACTCTGGACCTTCATAGAACATGGAACAGTCTGGACTCCACATGTGACTCTTACATGTTTCAAGAACATTAAGACTCTACAGATTCTGTGGATCAGATAAACTCTGACGACGTTAATATTCACAGTCTGTCAGAGCAGTAATGAGACAGTTTATAATACACAGATGTTTATAAAATATCTGTATGAAGAGTCCACTCAAACAGGAAGAAACAACGTCACGTTTATGAGGCTGAGATCCAAACTCTCACACGGAGCTGGACGTGTTCTTCAGGACGAACCTCACGGAGATGTTTCAGTTCAACATCACACGACTTTGTGTCTAAAGAACATGAAAAACACAACAGGTTTGAACAGTTTGTCGAGGTTCACACAAAAAACTCAAAAAAGTTTAGAGCTGCAGCCGCGTCCTCAAAACGAAATGAACCCGAGAGAAAACATGAAGGACACAGAGAGAAAGAGAAGACTGGACACAGAGAGAAAGAGCTGCAGAGTTCTGGACCTTCTGAGTTCTCGACGTTCTGAGAGCGCAGGTGGACACAGGTCTGAGACAGAGTGGACACAGTGAGACAGAGTGGACACAGGTTTGAGACAGAGTGGACACAGGTCTGAGACAGAGTGGACACAGGTCTGGGACAGAGTGGACACAGTGAGACAGAGTGGACACAGGTTTGAGACAGAGTGGACACAGTGAGACAGAGTGGAGACAGTGAGACAGAGTGGACACAGTGAGACAGAGTGGAGACAGTGAGACAGAGTGGACACAGTGAGACAGAGTGGGACACAGGTTTGAGACAGAGTGGACACAGGTCTGAGACAGTTTGTGGACACAGTGAGACAGAGTGGACACAGGTTTGAGACAGAGTGGACACAGTGAGACAGAGTGGAGACAGTGAGACAGAGTGGACACAGTGAGACAGAGTGGAGACAGTGAGACAGAGTGGACACAGTGAGACAGAGTGGACACAGGTTTGAGACAGAGTGGACACAGGTCTGAGACAGAGTGGACACAGTGAGACAGAGTGGACACAGGTTTGAGACAGAGTGGACACAGTGAGACAGAGTGGAGACAGTGAGACAGAGTGGACACAGTGAGACAGAGTGGAGACAGTGAGACAGAGTGGACACAGTGAGACAGAGTGGAGACACTAAATGTCAAATGTTCAGCCTTTGTTTCTTTATCGTCAGGGGCAAACGGGGCATCAGTGTGTCATTTACCCCAGTGTGTGTGTGTGTGTATGTGTGTGTGTGTGTGTGTGTGTGTGTGTTTTGTGTGTGTGTTATGTGTGTGTGTGTGTGTGTGTGTGTTATGTGTGTGTGTGTGTGTTCTATGTGTGTGTTTTTGTGTTTTTTCTGTGTGTAATGAGCGGGCGTCACTGGTGAATAAAATCACTGAGGCGTGTGATGAAGACGAGAGCTCCCTCCTCCTCCAGAATGTTTAGGATTCTGACACTCCCCCCACTCTGAGAACGAGGGAGGAACGAGGGAGGAACGAGGGAGGAACGAGGGAGGAACGAGAGAGGAACGAGGGAGGAACGAGGGAGGAACGAGGGAGGAACGAGAGAGGAACGAGGGAGGAACGAGGGAGGAACGAGAGAGGAACGAGGGAGGAACGAGGGAGGAACGAGAGAGGAACGAGGGAGGAACGAGGGAGGAACGAGGGAGGAACGAGAGGAGGAACGAGGGAGGAGAGAAGAACGAGAGAGGAACGAGGGAGAGGAACGAGGGAGGAACGAGGGAGGAACGAGGGAGGAACGAGGGAGGAGGAGGAACGAGGGAGGAACGAGGGAGGAACGAGGGAGGAACGAGGGAGGAACGAGGGAGGAACGAGGGAGGAACGAGGGAGGAACGAGAGAGAGGAACGAGGGAGGGAACGAGGGAGGAACGATGAGGGGAGGAACGAGGGAGGACGAGGGAGGAACGAGGGAGGAACGAGAAGAGGAACGAGGGAGGAACGAGGGAGGAACGAGAGAGGAACGAGGAGGAACGAGGGAGGAACGAGGGAGGAACGAGGGAGGAACGAGGGAGGAACGAGAGAGGAACGAAGGAGGAACGAGGGAGGACGACGAGAGAGGAACGAGGGAGGAACGAGGGAGGAACGAGAGAGGAACGAGGGAGGAACGAGGGAGGAACGAGAGAGGAACGAGGGAGGGAATGAGGGACGGGGAACGGGAGAGGAACGAGGGAGGAACGAGGAGAGAACGAGGGAGGAACGAGGGAGGAACGAGGGAGGAACGAGGGAGGAACGAGGGAGGAACGAGGGAGGAACGAGGGAGGACGAGAGGAACGAGGAGGAACGAGGGAGGAACGGGCGAGGAACGAGGGAGGAACGAGGGAGGAACGAGGGAGGAACGAGGGAGGAACGAGGAGGAACGAGGGAGGAACGAGGGAGGAACGAGGAGGAACGAGGGAGGAACGAAGGAGGAACGAGGGAGGAACGAGGAGGAACGAGGGAGGAACGAAGGAGGAACGAGAGAGGAACGAGGGAGGAACCAGGGAGGAACGAGGGAGGAACGAGGGAGGAACGAGAGAGGAACGAGAGAGGAACGAAGGAGGAACGAGGGAGGAACGAGGGAGGAACGAGGGAGGAACGAGGGAGGAACGAGAGAGGAACGAGGGAGGAACGAGGGAGGAACGAGGAGAGGAACGAGGAGGAACGAGGGAGGAACGAGGGAGGAACGAGGGAGGAACGAGAGAGGAACGAGGGAGGAACGAAGGAGGAACGAGGAAGGAACGAGAGAGGAACGAGGGAGGAACGAGAGAGGAACGAGGGAGAGGAAGAGGGAGAGGAAGGAAGAAAGAGAGTAGTCTGAGAGAAACAGAGAGATGAGAGAGAGGGGAGGGTTTAGAGAGAAATGAGGGAGTGGAAGAAAGAAGGAGGGAAAGAGAGAGAATAGAGAATATAGAGAGAGGTCTGAGAGAGAGAGGGACAAGAGAGAGGGATAGAGAGAGAGAACAAAGAAAGAATGAGGCCATGAGGGGCAGAGTGGAGGTATGAAGGGAGAGAGAAAAGAAAAACAGAGGTGGGATCTTATAAGAAGAAGAGGAGAGAGAGATAGAAGTGAGGAAGAGGGAGAGAGAGTATGAGTGCAAAGGGGAAGTAGGTATGCATGGAAAGAAAGAAAGAATGAATGAATGGGGTGAAAAGAGAGGAAGAGGAGAGGTGAAAGGGAGAAAAAGAAAAGGGAGAGAGAAAGAGGATAATGAGAGAGCGGAGAGAGGGAGAAGAGAGGAGCAGTGGAGGTGAGACGAGAGAAACAGAGAGAAGAAAGAAGAAAATGAGAGAGGAGGGAGGGGAAAGAAACAGCGAGGAGGAAGAGAAAGAGGAAGGAGGAAGAGGGAGAGAGGGTGGTATGTTGAGCGCTCTGAAATGGGCCCCGCCCCCTCATGAATATTCAGTGACCCCCTGCGTCTCGCTCATGTCGCTTCTCCTGTGGGAAAGTCCGTCGCCCTGGAAACAGTGCCCTAAAAAAGACACATTCCTCAGTCAAGGCTAACGCTAATGACGTTAGCCCAAACTGCTAACGCTAACGATATTAGCCAAAACTGCTAATGCTAACGATATTAGCTCAAACTGCTAATGCTAATGACATTAGCCTATTATTAGCAGTAGTAAAATGAACGTGCTGCAGCTATTGGGGCCGGAGCTGCAGCTGGTTTTTCTGTGAGAGTTTAACCCCAAATGTCACAGACGCAGCAGAGTCTGAGTCCGAGTCCGAGTCCGAGTCCGAGTCTGAGAGTCTGAGTTTGAGGCTTTTCACAGGTGTTTGGAGAAAGTTCTCTCTGAGGTTCAGGCGCTAATTAATTTAGGATCAGTCTGAATGATCTCAAAGTTCCCGTTTTATTAAAACCAACTTTAAAATGTCCCTGAGCTGTGGGGTGCCCCAGGGGTCAATCCTGGGACCCCTGTTGTTCAGTCTCTACATGCTGCCCCCTACAGGCCAGTTAATACACAGCAATAATGTGTCACACCTCTGCAGAGACTCAGATCTATGTGTCACTGCAGCAGGTGAATCTGGACCAGTGGATTCACTCTGACACTGATCAGATCAGTGTGTGGATGAAAACTACTTTCTCCAGATAAACTCAGACAAGATGAAAGTCACAGACCCACAGAAACATAGAGAAAGTGTCAGAGTCACCTCCAGTCTCTCTCTAAAACCTTCAAATCAGTCTGAAATCTAGAGGTAATAATGGACTCAGACTTGAACTTTAACAGTCACATCAAATCAAGAACATCTGCAGCTTTTTACATCTAAAAACATGTCAAAAATCAAAGGTAAACTGTCCAAACCAGAGTCAGAGAGACTTATCCTGCATCTGTCTCCAGGAGGTTAGACGACTGTAACGTCTCACTGGCCTCTGCAAACGAGACAGAACAGAACATCCAGAACACTGCTGCGAGAGTCTGACTAGAACCAGGAAGTACTTCACACATGTGTCTGTGTCAGGTGAAGTACTTCACACATGTGTCTGTGTCAGGTGAAGTACTTCACACATGTGTCCTGTGTCAGGTGAAGTACTTCACACATGTGTCTGTGTCAGGTGAAGTACTTCACACATGTGTCCTGTGTCAGGTGAAGTACTTCACACATGTGTCCTGTGTCAGGTGAAGTACTTCACACATGTTAGTGCCACATGACCATCTCACACTCTGAGGCCTTCAGGGACCGCCTCCTGCTGGTCCAGAGTCAGATTTTCTCCTGTTCAGACAATAAAATAATGTGTTTTAAATTACTAATCACTATGGCGACGGTCCAAGCTCCTCCTCTTCCTGAATCCTGTGGATCCTTTGAGCCTCATCATCATCATTATTTCAGATGAGTGAATGTTCTGTGAATGTGCAGAGTGTGATGTACATGTACAGCTGTGGTCCAGGGGCGGTGGTCCAGGGGCGGTGGTCTGGCGGCGGTCCGAGGGTGGTCTGGTGGTCCTGATGCGGTCCTGGGCGGTCCGGGGGCGGTCCGGGGGCGGTCCGGCGGCAGTCCGGGGGCGGTGCGGCGGCGGTCCGGGGGCGGTCTGGCGGCGGTAATACGACACAGCTGAGCGTTATTGTCTCCATCTCCAGTGGCACACTTTAAACTAGGGCAGAGCGGGTCACATGTTTAGGTCAGACTCTCATCACGGAGGGATTCACTAATGTGATCTGGCAACCGCTGCGCCGCTCTGAGGTACAAGTCCCACACTCCCACAATGCACTGCTCTTTACACACTCCCACAATGCACTGCTCTTTTACAGTCAAACAGCGGTGGAGGCTCGACGTCGCACCTGAAACAGAAAATAAAGACACGACGACGATGATGTCATCAACGCCACAGGAAACAGGAAGTGAGACGAGGATGACATCATCAGTGTTTGTGTGGAGAAGGACAGATGTGAAAAATAAAAACAGAAACAAACAGAAACAAACATGAAGCTGTTTTTAATCCTGCGTCTGCGAGAATTTAAATGTGACTCTGTGTAAACGTACTCAGAGTACTCAGAGTATTCAGAGTACTCAGAGTACTCAGAGTACTCAGAGTACTCAGAGTACTCAGAGTACTCAGAGTATTCAGAACGCAGTACTCTGACTGGACCATGTATCTGAGTCTTTATAAAATACATGTTACTGCAGTACTCGGTAGTATTCAGTATCTGTAGTTCGCAGTATTCGCAGTATTCGCAGTATTCGCAGTATTCGCAGTATTCGGATGTAGTTTTCCTCCATCTCTGGATTTAGGTCAGTTCGTTGCAGATGGACGGTCGGCAGACGCCCGAGGACTCGACACTGAGACAATGAACTGAGAATAAACTGACCAGCCCCAAAGAGACGGAGAGAGGAGAGAGGGAGGGAGGGAGGGAGAGAGGGAGGGAAGGAGGGAGGAGAGGAGAGAGGGAGAGGATGGGTGGAGGGAGGCGGACGTAGCGGTCATAATCACAGTGGACACTTCGGGAGCTGCCTTCAGCCTCGTGGCTCCATGTTGTGGAGCTGCTGTGAAATCCACAAAGGCAGAGACTGATGTGACTGATGTGACTGATGTGACTGATGTGACTGCGGGCGCCAGATAAGAACGCTCATATCATGGAACTGGGCTGCCATTACTAGAAGAACTACTAAAGTTATTTAAGGATTTAGGCACAAAAGCTTCTGTTCAGCTGCAGAATACACCACATGATGAGGGACTGGTCCAGCTTCTTCAGCTCCGATATCGATACTTTGACTTTAAGAATCTGCAGATACTCGATATGAACCGATACCAGAGTAAAGCTGGAGAACGGCTCTTATCGTCTCTGAGTCAGCTCCAGTCGTTCTGTCACTGTGACGTCTCAGACTGAACAGACTTTTCAGTATCTGGGACGATACTCGATACTAGTATCAGTATCAGAGCCTCACGATACATCACTGAACATCACTGAACCTGACAAACTAATACTTTACATGTATAAAGATACACAGATATATAGATCGAGTTAGCGCAGACATGGCTCTTTTTGGTCTTTTGTGGATCTGCTTAGACAGTGTGTGCCTCCAGTTGCACTAAACATGTATATATATAGTTTCCTATCTGAGTTGGTGGGGTATGACATGGCTCTTTTGGGTCTTTTGTTGGTCTGCTTAGACAGTGTGTGCCTCCAGTTGGACCAGAGTGAATTCTAATTTTCTTTTGTGTTTTTACCACAACTGGCTCTTTTCTCAGATTTGTGCCAGTTTTTTGAACAAAAGTCTTTTGTCTCGTTCAGAAACTGAAACCACCAGATGAAAACATGTCATCAGTCACTGCCAGAGCAGAGCAGGAGGAATAACACGTTTAAACACTGCTAATGTTAGCCAAACGCTAGCCAAACGTGAGCCAAACGTGAGCTAAACAACTGACGAGGGTTAGCGGCTAATGAAGAACGGTCTGTTATTTATCATCAACATCCACAGAGACACATCTGAATATTTAAATGTTTAAATGTTTGAATGTGCTCAGCGTCTGAGGGTGTGTTTATTATCATTATTATGAGTGGGCTCGCATCTCCACATACCCGACCTGTCACGTGACCTGGTGCTTGTCTCCACAGAGAGACACACGTCATACTTCCTGTTTTATCCGTTTACACGTACAGTTTGTGATTGTGATTTGAAGAGAAGAAGAGGAAGAGGAGGAGGAGGAGGAGGAGGAGGAGGAGGAGAAGGAGGACGGTGGTGGAGGTGGTGGAGGTTGTGGAGGTGGTGGAGGTCGGTGAGGCTGAAGACTGAGGTCTGATTCGTCGTCAGAAACATCACTGACTCCAGATTGAGACTGTGACTCTGACTCTGACTGTGACTGTGACTCTGACTCTGACTGTGACTCTGACTCTGACTGTGACTGTGACTGTGACTGTGACTCTGACTGTAACTGTTAGTGTGACTGTGACTCTGACTCTGACTGTGACTGTGACTGTGACTCTGACTCTGACTGTAACTGTTAGTGTGACTGTGACTCTGACTGTGACTGTGACTCTGACTCTGACTGTGACTCTGACTGTGACTCTGACTCTGACTGTGACTCTGACTGTGACTCTGACTGTGACTCTGACTGTGACTCTGACTGTAACTGTTAGTGTGACTGACTGTGACTGTGACTGTGACTGACTGACTGTGACTCTGACTGTGACTCTGACTCTGACTGTGACTCTGACTGTGACTCTGACTGTGACTCTGACTGTGACTGTGACTCTGACTGTGACTCTGACTCTGACTCTGACTGTGACACTGACTGTGACTCTGACTGTGACTGTGACTGTGACTCTGACTCTGACTGTGACTCTGACTGTGACTGTGACTGTGACTGTGACTCTGACTGTAACTGTTAGTGTGACTGTGACTCTGACTGTGACTGTGACTCTGACTCTGACTGTGACTCTGACTGTGACTCTGACTCTGACTGTGACTCTGACTGTGACTCTGACTGTGACTCTGACTGTGACTCTGACTGTAACTGTTAGTGTGACTGTGACTGTGACTCTGACTGTGACTCTGACTGTGACTCTGACTGTGACTCTGACTCTGACTGTGACTCTGACTGTGACTCTGACTGTGACTCTGACTGTGACTGTGACTCTGACTGTGACTCTGACTGTGACTCTGACTCTGACTGTGACTCTGACTGTGACTCTGACTCTGACTCTGACTGTGACACTGACTGTGACTCTGACTGTGACTGTGACTCTGACTGTGACTCTGACTGTGACTCTGACTGTGACTGTGACTCTGACTGTGACTCTGACTGTGACTCTGACTCTGACTGTGACTCTGACTGTGACTCTGACTGTGACTCTGACTGTGACTCTGACTGTGACACTGACTGTGACTCTGACTGTGACTGTGACTCTGACTGTGACTCTGACTGTGACTCTGACTGTGACTGTGACTCTGACTGTGACTCTGACTGTGACTCTGACTCTGACTCTGACTCTGACTGTGACTCTGACTGTGACTCTGACTGTGACTGTGACTCTGACTGTGACTCTGACTCTGACTGTGACTGTGACTGTGACTCTGACTGTGACTCTGACTGTGACTCTGACTGTGACTCTGACTCTGACTGTGACTGTGACTGTGACTCTGACTGTGACTCTGACTGTGACTCTGACTGTGACTGTGACTCTGACTCTGACTGTGACTGTGACTGTGACTCTGACTGTGACTCTGACTGTGACTCTGACTCTGACTGTGACTCTGACTCTGACTCTGACTGTGACTGTGACTCTGACTGTGACTCTGACTCTGACTCTGACTCTGACTCTGACTGTAACTGTTAGTGTGACTGTGACTGTGACTCTGACTGTGACTCTGACTCTGACTGTGACTCTGACTGTGACTCTGACTCTGACTGTGACTCTGACTGTAACTGTTAGTGTGACTGTGACTCTGACTCTGACTGTGACTCTGACTGTGACTCTGACTGTGACTCTGACTGTGACTGTGACTCTGACTGTGACTTGACTGTGACTCTGACTGTGACTCTGACTCTGACTGACTGACTCTGACTGTGACTCTGACTGTGACTCTGACTGTGACTCTGACTCTGACTCTCTGACTGTGACTGTGACTCTGACTGTGACTCTGACTCTGACTGTGACTCTGACTGTGACTCTGACTGTGACTCTGACTCTGACTGTGACTGTGACTCTGACTGTGACTCTGACTGTGACTCTGATTCTGACTGTGACTCTGACTGTGACTCTGACTGTTACTCTGACTGTGACTCTGACTGTGACTCTGACTCTGACTGTGACTCTGGACTGTGACTCTGACTCTGACTCTGACTCTGACTGTGACTCTGACTCTGACTCTGACTCTGACTCTGACTGACTCTGACTCTGACTGTGACTCTCTGACTGTGACTCTGACTGTGACTCTGACTGTGACTCTGACTCTGACTGTGACTGCTGACTGTGACTCTGACTGTGACTCTGACTGTGACTGTGACTCTGACTGTGACTGTGACTCTGACTCTGACTCTGACTGTGACTCTGACTCTGACTGTGACTCTGACTGTGACTGTGACTCTGACTGTGACTCTGACTGTGACTCTGACTGTGACTCTGACTGTGACTCTGACTCTGACTGTGACTCTGACTGTGACTCTGACTGTGACTGTGACTCTGACTGTGACTCTGACTGTGACTCTGACTGTGACTCTGACTGTGACTCTGACTGTGACTCTGACTGTGACTGTGACTGTGACTCTGACTGTGACTCTGACTGTGACTGTGACTCTGACTGTGACTCTGACTGTGACTCTGACTCTGACTGTGACTCTGACTCTGACTCTGACTCTGACTGTGACTCTGACTGTGACTCTGACTGTGACTCTGACTGTGACTCTGACTGTGACTCTGACTCTGACTGTGACTCTGACTGTGACTGTGACTCTGACTGTGACTCTGACTGTGACTCTGACTGTGACTCTGACTCTGACTGTGACTCTGACTCTGACTCTGACTCTGACTCTGACTGTGACTGTGACTCTGACTGTGACTCTGACTGTGACTCTGACTCTGACTGTAACTGTTAGTGTGACTGTGACTGTGACTCTGACTGTGACTCTGACTCTGACTGTGACTCTGACTGTGACTCTGACTCTGACTGTGACTCTGACTGTAACTGTTAGTGTGACTGTGACTGTGACTCTGACTGTGACTCTGACTGTGACTCTGACTGTGACTCTGACTGTGACTCTGACTGTGACTGTGACTCTGACTGTGACTCTGACTGTGACTCTGACTGTGACTCTGACTCTGACTGTGACTCTGACTGTGACTCTGACTGTGACTCTGACTGTGACTGTGACTCTGACTGTGACTCTGACTGTGACTCTGACTGTGACTGTGACTCTGACTGTGACTCTGACTGTGACTCTGACTGTGACTGACTGTGACTCTGACTGTGACTCTGACTCTGACTGTGACTGTGACTGTGACTCTGACTGTGACTGTGACTGTGACTGTGACTCTGACTGTGACTGTGACTCTGACTGTGACTCTGACTGTGACTCTGACTCTGACTGTGACTGTGACTGTGACTCTGACTGTGACTGTGACTGTGACTCTGACTGTGACTGTGACTCTGACTGTGACTCTGACTGTGACTCTGACTCTGACTGTGACTCTGACTGTGACTCTGACTGTGACTCTGATTCTGACTGTGACTCTGACTGTGACTCTGACTGTTACTCTGACTGTGACTCTGACTGTGACTCTGACTCTGACTGTGACTCTGACTGTGACTCTGACTCTGACTCTGACTGTGACTCTGACTCTGACTCTGACTCTGACTGTGACTCTGACTCTGACTCTGACTCTGACTCTGACTCTGACTGTGACTCTGACTGTGACTCTGACTGTGTGACTCTCTGACTGTGACTCTGACTGTGACTCTGACTGTGACTGTGACTCTGACTGTGACTCTGACTCTGACTCTGACTCTGACTCTGTGACTCTGACTGTGACTCTGACTCTGACTGTGACTCTGACTGTGACTCTGACTGTGACTGTGACTCTGACTGTGACTCTGACTGTGACTCTGACTGTGACTCTGACTCTGACTGTGACTCTGACTGTGACTCTGACTCTGACTCTGACTGTGACTCTGACTGTGACTCTGACTGTGACTCTGACTGTGACTGTGACTCTGACTGTGACTCTGACTGTGACTCTGACTGTGACTCTGACTGTGACTCTGACTGTGACTGTGACTCTCTGACTGTGACTGTGACTGTGACTCTGACTGTGACTCTGACTGTGACTGTGACTCTGACTGTGACTCTGACTGTGACTCTGACTCTGACTCTGACTGTGACTCTGACTCTGACTCTGACTGTGACTCTGACTGTGACTCTGACTGTGACTCTGACTGTGACTCTGACTGTGACTCTGACTGTGACTGTGACTCTGACTGTGACTCTGACTGTGACTCTGACTGTGACTCTGACTCTGACTGTGACTCTGACTCTGACTCTGACTCTGACTGTGACTGTGACTCTGACTGTGACTCTGACTGTGACTCTGACTCTGACTGTGACTGACTGTGACTGACTGTGACTCTGACTGTGACTCTGACTCTGACTCTGACTGTGACTCTGACTGTGACTCTGACTCTGACTGTGACTCTGACTGTGACTCTGACTGTGACTCTGACTGTGACTCTGACTGTGACTCTGACTGTGACTCTGACTGTGACTCTGACTGTGACTGTGACTCTGACTGTGACTCTGACTGTGACTCTGACTGTGACTCTGACTCTGACTGTGACTGACTGACTGTGACTCTGACTGTGACTCTGACTGTGACTGTGTGACTCTGACTGTGACTCTGACTGTGACTGACTGTGACTCTGACTGTGACTCTGACTCTGACTGTGACTCTGACTGTGACTCTGACTGTGACTCTGACTCTGACTGTGACTGTGACTGTGACTCTGACTGTGACTCTGACTGTGACTCTGATTCTGACTGTGACTCTGACTGACTGTGACTCTGACTCTGACTGTGACTCTGACTGTGACTCTGACTCTGACTGTGACTCTGACTGTGACTCTGACTGTGACTCTGACTGTGACTCTGACTGTGACTCTGACTCTGACTGTGACTCTGACTCTGACTGACTGTGACTCTGACTGTGACTCTGACTGTGACTCTGACTCTGACTCTGACTCTGACTGTGACTCTGACTGTGACTCTGACTGTGACTCTGACTGTGACTCTGACTCTGACTCTGACTGTGACTCTGACTCTGACTCTGACTCTGACTGTGACTGTGACTCTGACTGACTCTGACTGTGACTCTGACTCTGACTGTGACTCTGACTGTGACTGACTGTGACTCTGACTGTGACTCTGACTGTGACTCTGACTGTGACTCTGACTGTGACTCTGTGACTGTGACTCTGACTGTGACTCTGACTGTGACTCTGACTGTGACTGTGACTGTGACTGTGACTCTGACTGTGACTCTGACTGTGACTCTGACTGTGACTCTGACTCTGACTCTGACTCTGACTGTGACTCTGACTGTGACTGTGACTGACTGTGACTGTGACTGTGACTCTGACTGTGACTCTGACTCTGACTCTGACTGTGACTCTGACTCTGACTGTGACTGTGACTCTGACTGTGACTCTGACTGTGACTGTGACTGTGACTCTGACTGTGACTGCTGGACTCTGACTCTGACTCTGACTCTGACTGTGACTCTGACTGTGACTGTGACTGACTTGACTCTGACTGTGACTCTGACTCTGACTGTGACTCTGACTGTGACATGACTGTGACTTTGACTGTGACTTTGACTGTGACTGTGACTGTGACTGTGACTGTGACTCTGACTCTGACTCTGACTGTGATTCTGACTCTGACTGTGACTCTGACTGTGACTCTGACTCCGACTGTGACTCTGACTGTGACTGATACTGTGTTCTGGTGTACAGTCGTGTGAAGTTCAGAGGAGCGGTGAAGCTCACAGCTGTAGGTCTGATCTAATAAACGACTTGTGTGAGTGATGTTATCTCAGATGTGGCTCTCCTCTCCATAAACGCGGCTCTTTGTTCAGTGTTTATATCATTACATTTCCTGCGGCGCTCTTTTGATACGGCGCCGTCTGCTTTTACTTCTCTTTTGTTTTGTTCTAATCTCTGCAGATTTTCAGTCGATATTCTGGCTCTCCGCAAACACGTTTTCATTTCATATTCCCGCGCTCCCACAGGCTCCTAATCAAGGTATCGATGTTGTCAGAGAAAAAGACTCGAACAAAGTTAAAAATGTAGCCAAAATACTTGTGGGATTTGGGGCACCACTCGAGATGTTTTTGTGAGATATTTGAAGTTTTACTGTTACAACATCTTCTGCATTTATTCAGCCTGGCCCCATTTTGTCAAGAGTTTTACAGATACAAATACATGAGTACTGCACGAGTACTGCACGAGTACTGCACGAGTACTGCACGAGTACTGCACGAGTACTGCACGAGTACGGCACGAGTACTGCACGAGTACGGCACGAGTACGGCACGAGTACTGCACGAGTACTGCTACTTACACGAGTACTGCACAAGTACTGCACGAGTACTGCACGAGTACGGCACGAGTACTGCATGAGCACTGCACGAGTACTGCACGAGTACTGCATGAGTACTGCTACTTACACGAGTACTGCACAAGTACTGCTTGAGTACTGCACGAGTACTGCTACTTACACGAGTACTGCTACTTACACGAGGACAGCTGCTTACACGAGTACTGCTACTTACTTGAGTACTGCACAAGTACTGCACGAGTACGGCACGAGTACGGCACGAGTACGGCACGAGTACTGCTACTTACACGAGTACTGCTACTTACACAAGTACTGCTACTTACTTGAGTACTGCACGAGTACTGCACGAGTACAGCTACTTACAAGAGTACTGCTACTTACAAGAGTACTGCTACTTACAAGAGTACTGCTACTTACACGAGTACACCTGCTTACGCGAGTACTGCTACTTACTGGAGTACTATTACTCCTTTACAGTTTCCTGCGTTCCTGACTGTCATGGTTCCTGCTTTTGCCCTTCGTGACTCGCAGATAAACAGAAGAAGATGGATGGAGTTTAATGCTGTTTTTTCTTTGTGGTTTATGGCTCCATAAAAACATGTGACTGACAAAAACAAAATAAAAGACTTTTTAAAATCTATGGAAGAAATAATAAAGGTTCAGGAGATTTTACTTTGAAATCGTACTTATCTGCACCTGGACCAACAAGCCTCGCACTAAAGTAAAGGTAAAAGTACTTCTTTACTCCGCACCTAAAGTAAGGAGTAAAAGTAGTATTTGGTGTTCAGTCTGTCGTGTTTGGGGTTTGGTGTTCAGTCTGTGGTGTTTATTGTTCAGTCTGTAGTGTTGAGTGTTCAGTCTGTGGTGTTGAGTGTTGGGGTTTGGTGTTCAGTCTGTGGTGTTGAGTGTTCAGTCTGTGGTGTTGAGTGTTCAGTCTGTAGTGTTTAGTGTTCAGTCTGTAGTGTTTGTGTTCAGTCTGTAGTGTTTGTGTTCAGTCTGTAGTGTTTGTGTTCAGTCTGTAGTGTTTGTGTTCAGTCTGTAGTGTTTGTGTTCAGTCTGTAGTGTTTGTGTTCAGTCTGTAGTGTTTGTGTTCAGTCTGTAGTGTTTGTGTTCAGTCTGTAGTGTTGAGTGTTCAGTCTGTAGTGTTGAGTGTTCAGTCTGTAGTGTTTAGTGTTCAGTCTGTAGTGTTCGGTGTTCAGTCTGTAGTGTTTAGTGTTCAGTCTGTAGTGTTGAGTGTTCAGTCTGTAGTGTTTAGTGTTCAGTCTGTAGTGTTTGTGTTCAGTCTGTAGTGTTTGTGTTCAGTCTGTAGTGTTTAGTGTTCAGTCTGTAGTGTGAGGTTTAGTGTTCAGTCTGTAGTGTTGAGTGTTCAGTCTATAGTGTTGAGTGTTCAGTCTGTAGCGTTTGGTGTTCAGTCTGTAGTGTTGAGTGTGGTCACATGGGGGCGCTCTCAGAGACGTTTTATTAAACTTTATGACTCAGGTAATAAATCAAATGTTACAACTTATATGTTGCCATGTATTTAAATGCCTCGATGTAGCTGTCAGCACATTTTTAGCACTATTGTTAGCACTGTTAGCACATGGTTAGCACATTGTTAGCACATCCACATAGCATATTTTATACCTGTTAGCACATGGTTAAACACTGTTAGCACTGGCACATTTTATTTTGCTGCTAATGATGAACTGTGAGCCTTATAATGTAAAATGTGTGTTCACCTGCTCAGGGACCGCACCTGCCTATGGACCGCACCTGCACATGGACCGCACCTGCACATGGACCGCACCTGCACATGGACCGCACCTGCACATGGACCGCACCTGCACATGGACCTCACCTGCACATGGACCGCACCTCCCCATGGACCGCACCTGCACATGGACCGCACCTGCACATGGACCGCACCTGCTCAGGGACCTCACCTGCTCAGGGACCGCACCTGCCCATGGACCGCACCTGCACATGGACCGCACCTGCACATGGACCGCACCTGCACATGGGCCGCACCTGCCCATGGGCCGCACCTGCTCAGGAATCTCACCTGCTCAGGCTCTGCAGATGGAAAGTAGCATGAGCTAAATCTGTTACAAATCATCTTTTCGTTGTAAGATTAATAAATTTGTACATGACAAATAAAGAAGAAAGAAACTGTTAGCACATTGTTAGAATTGTTAGCACTGTTAGCACATTGTTAGCACTCATGGAAGTATAATAAAATGTGGAAGGTGAACCCAAGATGGCATCATGTTGTTTTCAGTGGCTTTTGGCTCATGGGTCAAAAATCATTTTCTCTTCTGCCTCAAAACGAGCGAGCTCCTCCCACCATGTGACGTCAGAATCAACGTGAGCTAGGAGAGTGGAGCTAGTGTGAGCTCAGAGCGGGACTAGGCTAAATCTTTTACATTCTTAACTTTTAGGTGTTTTGAGGATTTAAAAAAAAAGTAATGTTCATGTTGTGAAAGTAGAGAAGAATGTTTATGAAACCTGACTGCAGTACCTGGAGCGGCCACTAGTCGATCTCACCCGGGACAGAGGGACGTCTTATCCAGTTCTAATTGTAGATCCATGTTAGCACATTATTAGCACAGTTAGCACTTTATTAGCACAGTTAGCACTTTATTAGCACTGCAGTAAAGCCGAGACACATTGTTCTGGTTGTTCTGGGGCCTTTGTCCCCACTTCGCTCACACAGTGTGTTATGTCTGTGATTATATCGATGTGGGGACTGGGAGTGACGTGTTGAGCTTTTGTGGTTTTAATGGGAGATGAGCACAAGAATAAATCAGGATGGAAACATTTAACTGTTGCCATAGCAAAGAAAAACTTAAAATGTTTTTTTTACAGATCACATTATGGTTCAGTTCACTCTGGGCCTGGTCCTGGTTTGATTTTGTTTTGGTTTAGCCCTGATTTACATCCAGGTTTAGTCCCATTTTTGGAGTGAATATAATATTTTTTTATCTGGATGTAAAACTTGTGATAAATGTTTGTTCTAATTACAAACTAAATCTCTGGCATTTTATAAACAAACTCAGTAATGAATGTATAATTAATGATTTTAATCTTTGAATAAGGCCGTGTGTTTCAGAGGAAGTAGCCTGTGTGAATGTCTCATATGTAACACAACCAGGTGAGGTCCTCATTTATCACATTTATCAGACTCCAGGTGAGGTCCTCGTTTAACACATTTATCAGACTCCAGGTGAGGTCCTCATTTATCACATTTATCTGACTCCAGGTGAGGTCCTCATTTAACACATTTACCAGACTCCAGGTGAGGTCCTCGTTTGTCACATTTATCAGACTCCAGGTGAGGTCCTCATTTATCACATTTATCAGACTCCAGGTGAGGTCCTCGTTTATCACATTTACCAGACTCCACGTGAGGTCCTCGATTGTCACATTTATCAGACTCCAGGTGAGGTCCATTTATCAGACTCCAGGTGAGGGTCCATTTATCACATTACCAGACTCCAGGTGAGGTCCTCGTTTATCACATTTACCAGACTCCAGGTGAGGGTCCTCATTTATCACATTTATCAGACTCCAGGTGAGGTCCTCGTTTATCACATTTATCAGACTCCAGGTGAGGTCCTCGTTTATCACATTTATCAGATTGAGGTCCTCGTTTTATCACATTTTAGGACTCCAGGTGAGGTCCTCGTTTATCACATTTACCAGACTCCAGGTGAGGTCCTCGTTTATCACATTTACCAAACTCCAGGTGAGGTCCTCGTTTGTCACATTTATCAGACTCCAGGTGAGGTCCTCATTTATCACATTTATCAGACTCCAGGTGAGGTCCTCGTTTGTCACATTTATCAGACTCCAGGTGAGGTCCTCATTTATCACATTTATCAGACTCCAGGTGAGGTCCTCGTTTATTACATTTATCAGACTCCAGGTGAGGTCCTCGTTTATCACATTTATCAGACTCCAGGTGAGGTCCTCGTTTATCACATTTATCAGACTCCAGGTGAGGTCCTCGTTTGTCACATTTATCAGACTCCAGGTGAGGTCCTCGTTTGTCACATTTACCAGACTCCAGGTGAGGTCCTCGTTTGTCACATTTATCAGACTCCAGGTGAGGTCCTCGTTTGTCACATTTACCAGACTCCAGGTGAGGTCCTCGTTTGTCACATTCTTGCACAAACATAAAATACGACTCGTCAGATTCTCTGTGTTCAGTGTTTTTTCTCTGTGTTCAGTGTTTTTCTCTCTCTCTCTTTTTTAAAAGTGTTTTTAAAGTGTTTTAAAGTGTTTTTGAAGTGTTTTTAAATGTTTTGTAAGTGTTTAAGTGTTTTTAAAAGTGTTTTTTTTTTTTGTTTTTTTTTTAAAGTATTTACAAAGTGTTTTTTAAATTTTTTTAAAGTGCTTTTTTATGTTTTTAAAGTGTTTTTTTTATGTTTTTAAAGTTTTTTTTTAAGTTTTTAAAGTGTTTTTTTTATGTTTTTTAAAGTTTTTTTTAATGTTTTTTAAAGTTTTTTTTTATGTTTTTAAAGTGTTTTTTAATGTTTTTTAAAGGTTTTTTTTATGTTTTTTTAAAGTATTTTTTTATATTTTAAAGTGTTTTTAAAAAAAATGTTTTTAAAGTGTTTTTTTTATGTTTTTTAAAGTGTTTTTTATGTTTTTTAAAGTGTTTTTTTTTTGTTTTGTTTTTTTGTTTTTTATGTTTTTTAAAGTATTTTCAAAGTGTTTTTTCATGTTTTTTAAAGTGTTTTTTTATGTTTTTAAAGTGTTTTTTTATGTTTTTTAAAGTGTTTTTTATGTTTTTTTTAAAGTGATTTTCAAAGTGTTTTTTCAT